>JANAVB010021399.1:8864189-9144571 GCA_029216955.1 Iris pallida
TTAGTTTGCTAGAATCAGTACTTGCTCCCGTCCTGACAGGATAATGTTGTAGGTATACTTACTGAGAAAGAGTTGCTCTGTGATTCATATTATGGAGTTATTGTCGAGGACCAGGCTTTATCTTACGAGGATGTACCTGCGGGAAAACTCGTATAGTTATCTATTTACTTTGGACTTTCGAGAGTAGTCATGTATTAGACTATGTATTTTGTGATTGGACCTGTATCCAGCTTTATATTTCGGACTTGTACTCGGGACTTTCTTACATATGAGATGACTTTTGTGTTTGGGACATTTCTGACTCTTTATTACTTATAGAACTGTTAGCACATTTTAGTCTTACCTTGTTATCTTTAGAACAGCTTACTACGCTTTATCTCAAGTGTAGGCTGGACATGACTCGGATCGGCCCAACAATTTGGGTAGCGGATCGTGACAACGGTACACTTCGACATGGGAGGCGTCTTTGTGTACACAGTGGTGATATCAGACAGGAGATCATGGCAGAGGCTCACAGCTCTCAGTATTCGATTTATCCCGGTGGTATGAAGATGTACCGTGATATC
Organism: Iris pallida; assembly: GCA_029216955.1. Lineage (NCBI taxonomy): Eukaryota > Viridiplantae > Streptophyta > Magnoliopsida > Asparagales > Iridaceae > Iris > Iris pallida. The sequence continues at coordinate 8,864,756 of JANAVB010021399.1, forward strand.
CGTTAGCACTTTTGGTGGAATGGCATGAAGAGGGGGATAGCCCGGTTTGTCTCTCGGTGCTTGGTTTGTCAACAAGTTAAAGCTGAACATCAGAGGCAGGCTGGACTTCTTCAGTCCTTGCCAATTCCAGAATGGAAGTGGAAGCATATAACCATAGATTTCGTGACTAGATTACCTAGGTCCCCGGCCGGTAGAGATGCTATTTGGATTATCATAGACAGGCTCATGAAGGTGGCTCACTTTCTTCTGTTTAAAGTTGGTCAGTCGACGTCTCAGCTGGCAGAGATGTACCTCAGGCAGATCGTCAGATTTTACGATATACCAGTCGGTATCAGCTTGGACAGAGATTCCAGATTTACGTTGCACTTTTTGTGCAGCCTGCAAGAGAGTTTGGGAACTCACCTCCAGTTCAGCCCAGCTTATCATCCACAAACAGATGGTTAGTCAGAGCGTACCATACGAACCTGGGGGAGTTCGGTGGTTCATGGGGCCGATTCTCATTGAAAGATCTTGTACACTCGACTTCGGTGGTTCATGGGAAGATCATCTGCGCCTGGTGGAGTTCTCGTACAATAACAGATTCCAGGCCAGTATACAGATGGCACCGTTCGAGGCACTGTATGGCAGGAAGTACAGATCCTCGCTAGCATGGGACGATGTTGGAGAGAGACAGATGCTCGTTCCGTAAAATGATTACTCAAACCGTTGAGGTGGTCGAAAGAGTCAGAGATCATCTTCGAGTTGCCCAAGATCGCCAGCGTCATTGGGCCAATTCTCATTAGCGCGCCTTTGAATTCTTGGTCGGCGACCATATATTTCTGAGGATTTTGCCTAACCGTGGCGTCATTCGTTTCGACGTACGGAGAAAGCTTAGTCCTAGGTATATAGGACCATTCGACATTCTGGAGCGAGTAGGAGATGTGTCATATCGTCTTGCTCTTCCGTCGTCGTTGCGTGAGGTGCATAATGTGTTCCATGTATCCCAACTATGATGATATATCCCGGACCCGAGCCACATCCTGGATTATTCGGAATTGGTTGTTGGTACCAACCTTTCATATGAGGAGAGGCCCGTGTCTATATTGGACAGAAGAGAGAAGATACTCAAGAACAAGACTATTAAGTTAGTCTGTGTAGCTTGGGGTCATCACTTTTTGGGTGAGTCAACGTGGGAGCGCGAGGATGATATCCGATCGTGATATCCCAACCTGTTTGAATCGTAAGGTATAATATCTTCCTTATGCCTTATGCTCTCAATTCCTTGCTTGAATGAATGATTGCTTGATTGATTGCCTTGTTATAGCTTGCATGTGATTAGTATAGCTTGTCCTTGCCTCTCTAGCCTCCTAATTAAATTTCGAGGACGGAATTCTTTTAAGATGGGTTGAGTTGTAACGATCGTAATTCGTATTACGTATTTTGGTATATGTGTACGTATTTTGATTCATGGCATGTCTCATTGCATGTTTTATTTTAGCAATTCATTTGCTTGGTTCGATTTGTATGGTTCGGCTTGGCTTGGTTTTTCATGTGGACCAACCCCACCTACCACTCCACTCTTCTTTTATTAGCAGCCCCCTCCTTCTCTTTCCTTATTACTTTTTCATTAACTCTTCTTCTTCCTCACCATTACTCTCCACCTACCAGAGGGAAAGCCTAGGCAAGTGCAGCTTGCTCCATGGAGGAACTCAGTTTTTATTGTTCCATTGTCTTTTCCACGAGATTCGAAGACACTTTAATACTTAGTATTTTTGATTTCCATGGTTCAATTTGTGTAGATCTAAGCTTATTGTATTTTCGGATTTCTTGGGTATTGATCTATCTAACCTTATTATTTTTAAGTTTTGATGGTTCCATGTTGTAGATAATTTCTTTCTGCCCCATTTTGACCCATTGAAGTCTGAATTCAGTCCTTGGATGAAGGAGTTATGGAGCTTTGAAGCCATGGCTTTCCATACTTCTTTTTCTTCTCGGAAAGTAGAGAAGAAGAACAGTTCTCTGGCCGCATGGCTTTTCATGCGACAGTTTTCCTAGCCGTATGGCAGTCTTAGTCGCATGACAGCTTCAGCCGCATGAACTCCTAAATTCCTTAGCCGCATAGATATCTTTGGTTTCCAGCAGCAGGAACTCATTCAGCCCCTTGTCGCATATGCAGGGAGTCCCCTTGGCCGCATGGCCCGAGCCGCATAGACGCTATTTGCCGCATGGATGCCCTGTTTCTATTTGCCGCATGAACTTCTACTTTTCAGCCGCATGAGCCCTTATGCTCTCTGTCGCATAAGCCTGCTCTTCCGAGCCGCATACCCCTGTTCCCCCTTCTGGCCGCATAAAGTTATTTTCCCTTGTCGCATATGCTTGTTGTCCCATTGCCGCATAGGCCTTGGCTTTCTAGCCGCATGGCCTTGTTGGTCCTTAGCCGCATATGCTCGCATTTTCTAGCCGCATGAGCTTGCTCCCCCCACAGCCGCATGAGCCTCATTTTCCAAGCCGCATGAGCGCGCATCACCTAGCTGCATGAGCCTCGTTCTACTAGCCGTATGAGCGCGCATCCCCTCACCGCATGGCTCTTTCCATAAACCTTGTCCTCTTTTATTATTATATTATTATTATTATTATATTAGAATGTTACATTTATGCTCATGTTTTCTGACTCTTTGTGAATGCTTGTATCATATAAATTTTGTATATATTCCCGAAACACGATAGTGGCCCGCCGTGGCGCACTCTTGACAAGTAAACCTGACATGATACACTTCGATATGTTGTTATGACAGCTAGCTCGACATGACAAGAATGAATGACCTAGATACCGTAGACAATTGTGTTTGTACAAATAAACCAGTATTGTCTTGCATCATATCTTGGAATGGGACCCCTGAATACCACGGTTAGGGGTACCTACTGAAATTGACTAAGGCTAATAACTAGAAAATCCAGTAGTCATGGAGAGATTTCCCAGCTACAGGCAATCCCGTTATCTGGGCGCCCCATCATGGAATTTGTAGCCTACCGTCGAGTAGGGCACATTTCCAGCACACTGACATGTGTTGCAACCACCAAACTACTTAAGGGTACATGCGTTTCCTGGACGATGTACCCAAATGAATTCAATCCCCAAACTGCGTCTGGATAACCTGGATGGTCTACGGGGCTTGTGGCTGTTGGAATAATCTTATTGCATTTTGCTAATAACTAGGCATGTGATAACCCTAATTAGTTAAAGTATCAAGCCGTACTCATTTCGTGGCCGTGATTGATTGGATGGAGTCTAGCCCAGCCTAGTTTTGTCCTGATCCGGTACAAGATTGTAGCATGACCTGATTTCTTGTGCTTTACTTATCGATAAATGATGAGAAACCAAGTTCTGTTCAGATGAAGGGTTACAATCCAGGTCCTTGTTTGGTTTAAGGTTTGTAACTTGGTCATCTTAATAGTCCCATGGTTCTCTTATCATATATCATCATAATTATTTATGCTTACCTTAACAATAATGATCAGGGGACAAGTTCTGTTCAGGTGAAGGGTTACAACCCCGGTCCTTATTTGGTTTAAGGGTTGTAACCTGGCTCCCGGAGCAGTTCTGTGTCCTCTCTTCGTTTATTGTCTTATTGCACCCTACGTCATGCTTGTCATGTTTTACTTTACCAACAAGTATTTGAGACGGATTTCTATTCAGGTGAAGGGTTGCAACCTCGGTCCTTGTTTGGTTTAAGGGTTGCGACCTGGCTACTTGAATGGTTTCTTCGTACTCAATTTATTATTGTTGTCCCTGTTATTATCTGTATCTTTATAATTGTCTTTATTATTCATTTATGATATACTGGTTTTAGTTCCTAAGTAAAGCCTCCTTTGTGGCACTTGCTCTTTCTGGGATCTGACCCAGCTGGTTTTGTATGGCCAGATATCTGAGCAGCTCCAGAGGATCTACCTATCTTTCAGCTAGATGGTGACCACAAGGCATAACCCTGGCAATAAGTGGGTTCATTTTTGGCTCTCCCACTCTATTGTAAAAATATTCTTTTGAGGCATTTAGCCGGCGAGCACGTGTTAGCTCGTATTGCACCTTTACTTATTATCTGCCTACGGGCTGTAACATGATTGACAAATCCTAGGGTTGATCATGTATGACTGAAACTCTTGCTAGTCTTGACATTTCGTACGACTAGCTTCATGATCATCCAAATATGTAATGTATGGGACGCCTTACTATTGTATATTTGGTGTTCTGACATCTTGTAACTGTTATTGCTTGCTTGAGATTGAGACAATAGGCTTGTTCACGACCATAGAGACTGATGGCTTGTAGTTAAACCCTCATGTATCTAGACAGCCGTAACCGTATAGCGAGGTGGGTTGCACTTCAATATACGTAGCTGGCTATGTTCTCCCCCGCTCTTCAGTATTCTGGTTATAGGGCATTACAAGATCATTCTAGCAATGGAGCAGTTTGAGCACCAGGCCTTTGATGCTTTTTTTGAGCAGCTAGAAGGCATAAATATATCTCCCAGAGGATAGTAGATAGAACCGGAGGATGGAAGAGGCCGGATAGTTATCTCAGTCGTAAACCCTAGCCCCGTCAGCTAAGACCTTGACCGTTAGAGCACCTAGGAGGGCGACCACAGTTTCTTCAATTCATCACTCGACTCCGACGTACCTTCAGCAACAGAAACAAAAACAATCTTCCACAAAGGGCTGCTCTCATTGTGGGAAGCCTAGACACATGATTTCAGAGTGTCGCAGAGCACAGGGGTTATGCTTGGCTTATGGGGTACCGGACCACATGATAGGGTCCTGCCTGTATAGAGCCAGTTCATCTTCGTCAACCCTAACCAGTCAATCGGTTATAGGTCCAACACCAGTGTAGCAGCAGCAGCAGTACCAGCCTCCGAGGCCATTGTCGCCTCAGGTTCAAGCATTTCAGCAGCAGCACAACAGTGTGCTCAGGCCCAAGCCCAAGTTCAGAACAAGTAGAGAGATCACCAGCAGCGGAGACCAGCACCAAGAGGACAGGGTCAAGATATGGCTTTATCGGTAGCAGAAGAACTGGCATCAGGTGAGGTAGTGGCAGGTACCATTCTTGTCAACTCTTTTCCAGCATTAGTATTATTTGATTCAGGTGCATCGCATTCATTTATGTCTGCACGATTCATAACACAGATACGACTGGAGCCCGAATCATTATCAGTAAGGCTCAATATACTTACTGGTAGCAGTCTTGTGGGAGCATATAGAGTCTTTTCATCGTGTCGAATCGTACTTAGCAGTAGAGAGTTTTCTGCTTGATTGATAGAATTTTCCATGGTCGATTATGATGTGGTCCTAGGAATGGATTGGTTGAAGGATCAGTATGCAAGAATAGACTGCCATGTTGGCAGAATTATTTTTGGTATTTTTGGCGAAGAAGAGTTTTCATTTTCCAGAGGCAAAGTAGCACATTCTTCGCTAATCGTGCAGATGGCAGTTGCAGAAACAGTTCAGTTTCTCAGAGCAGTAGAAAAATTTTATGTCATATTTTTCGAAGAGCTTCCAGGCATGCCGCTAGAGAGAGAGAGATATAGAGTTCACCATTGATTTAATTCTAAAGACGGCACCAGTATTAGAGAGCGTCCACAGAATGACACCATCATAATTGAAGACACCATCATAATTGGAGATCATGTACAAGATGATTGAAGAACTCAGAACCAAGGAATTCATTTGTGCTAGTGGATCACCTTGGAGAGCCCCGATGCTTCTTATGAAAAAAATGATGGTATGTCAAGATTATGTGTTGATTATCGTATCTTAAATTCCGTAACAATCAAGAACAGATATCGCCTAGTGCATAGATAATTTATTCGACCAACTCAGTAGGGTAGTAGTATTCTTAAAGATTGACTTGCGGTAAGGGTACCATCAGATCAGAGTCAAAGAGCAAGACATCCCGAAGACCGCATTCAGATCTAGATATGGACATTATGAGTTTCTCGTTATGCCATTCGGAGCGACCAATGCACCAACAGCATTCATGTATCTCATGAATCGTATATTCATGCCCTATTTGGATCAGTTTTTGATTGTGTTTATAGACGATATATAGTCTACAGTATGGGTGAGGCAGAGCATGAGCAACATCTCTGAGTGGTCCTTCAGATTCTCAGAGAGCACCAGTTGTATACGAAGTTCAGCAAGTATGAATTTTGGCTTGATCGTATCTCGTACTTATGTCACATCATCACCATATGTGGAGTGGAAGTGGACCCCCAGAAGATAGAGGCTATGGAGACATGGCTAGTACCAAGTACCATCGCAGAAGTTTGCAGTTTTCTAGGATTGGCGGGCTATTACCGACGATTTGTATCAGACTTTGCTTAGATTTCAGCGCCATTGACGCAGTTGACCCGTAAGGATGTACAGTTTGCTTGGATAGTGGAGTGTCAGAGTTCATTTGAGAAGTTGAAGCAAGGATTGATGATGACACCTATTCTCACTCTTCCAGATGGGACTGGAGGATTTTCAGTTTATTGTGATGCTTCAGGCAGAGGATTATGATGCGTCTTAATGCAGCATGGCAAGGTAGTAGCTTGTGCATCACGTCAGCTTCGTGATCATGAGAGAAATTATCCAATACATGACTTGGAGTTAGCAGTGGTGGTTTTCGCACTCAAGCTTTGGAGGCATTATTTATATGGAGATCGGGTAGAGATTTTTATCGACCACAAGAGTCTTAAGTATGTGTTTACCCAGAAGGATCTTAACATTTGCTAGAGAAGATGGCAAAAATTGCTAGTGGATTATGACATCAACCTGCAGTATCATCCTGGGAAGGGAAACGTAATAACAGATGCGTTGAGTAGAAGAGCAAGGTTTTATTTCCTAACAGTGCAACCCGAGTTATTAGCAGATCTTTAGAATATAGAGATAAAGATAGTTCTCCCCAATAATGTGGCATTGATGGCCAGTATGCAAGTTCAGTTCAGCATAATTGAGAGGATCAAGATAGCTCAATCAACAAATTTCAAGCTTTAGCAGCTTAGGGCAGAATGTCAAGCAAGATGGAGAACAGAATTATGCATTTACGAAGATGGCACACTCCAACATGGAAGGCGTCTTTGTGTACCCAGTAGTGACATCAGACAAGAGATCATAGCAAAGGATCACAATTCATAGTATTTAATTCATTCCGGTGGTATGAAGATGTACCGAGATATTCGTCAGCATTTTCGGTAAAATGGTTTGAAGAGGGAGATAGTCCGGTTTGTCTCTCGTTGTTTGGTTTGCCAGGAAGTCAAAACTGAACATCAGAAGCCAAGTGGACTTCTACCTTTACCGATCCTAGAATAGAAATAGGAGCATATTACCATAGATTTTGTAACTGGATTACCTAAATCCCCAGTTGAAAGAGATGCTATATGGGTTATAGTTGACCGACTTACTAAGGTAGCTCATTTTTTCCCTTTCATAATTGGTCAGTCAACGAATCAGCTTACAGAGATGTACCTCAGCAGATAGTTAGATTGCATGGAGTGCCAATCAGTATCGTATCAGACAGATATTTAAGGTTTACATCGCACTTTTGACGGAGTCTTCAAGAGAGTTTGGGAACTCATCTCAAGTTTAGTTTAGCTTATCATCCACAGAAAGATGGTCAGTCCGAGCACAAGATTCAAACTCTTGAAGATATGTTACGATCCAGTACACTTGACTTTGTTGGTTCGTGGGAAGATCACATGCATCTGGTGGAGTTCTCCTACAATAACAGTTTTTAGGCCAGTATCCAGATGACACATTCTGAGGCACTATATGGCAGAAAGTGTAGATCACATTTAGCCTAGGATGATGTAGGCGAGAGACAGATTCTTGGTCCAAAAATGGTTATGCATACTATCGAGATGGTCAGACAAGCTAGAGATCATCTTCGAGTTGCACAAGATCGTCAGTGCCATTGGGCTGATTCTCATTGGCATCCACTTAAGTTTTCTATCGACGTCCACGTATTCCTTAGGATCTCGCCTACCCGTGGTGTCATTAGATTCGGCGTGCGGAGAAAGCTTAGTCCTAGGTATATAGGGCATTTTGATATTCTCGAGTGAGTAAGTGATATGTTGTCACGACCCGCACCTGGTATAGGGGCACGAGTGCATAACAGCACCCAGCCTACGCCATAGAATCGGCGGTAGAACGCTGTTCTAGGTCGCTAACTAACAACTCAAACAATGATATAATGTTCCTGTTATAGATCTCAACTCCGAATGGAGGACAAGTATAAAAATATGGTAATACTCAATCACAGTCTAAAGCACGCTAAGATATTAAAGAAGTCTAAATAACTATAAAGACTTAACAAACAACTACTAAATAATATCCAAATCAAATCTCAAATACAATATCAAAATCTCCAAGTTATTACAAGTCAAAGTTCAAACAAAGAATCTAATATAAGTCAACTAAAACTAGATCTCTTGGTCACTCCTGAGAATCTGGACCCAAGGTAGCTATCCCCTCCTCGGATCCATAGTATGTAGGACACATATCCTCTGAGAAATTATCTAAAAAATATATCCAATCAGGATGGAACAAGCACATCTCCTCTAGCAGTTCCAAATAAATGATAAAGACTATAAAGCAGTAATAGCAAGTAATATTTGATGAACATGGAAAGTTTGAGACAGGTAATGAAATAGAATCAACAGTTAAAACCAGGAAAGTAAATACAGTAAAATAGAAGAACATGGCAGTAAAAGCTATAAATAGAAGTAACTGAACTAAAATGATATGATACGAGTCCAACCAGTATAACATGAGATAATGTGAATCTAGTACGAGACACTAATCCAGTGTATTTTGAAATATCGAGTTCAACATGTAACGATTAGACGAGTAGTAAATACGACACGTCACACGCTTGGCCTAGCGGCGACGACTATCTTTCTTTTAGGGTGATTATTGTTGAATACGATATATCCCACGCTTGGCCTAGCGATGACGGCTATCTTTCTTGTGGTTCTTGTTGAATACGAGACATCATACGCTTGGCCTAGTGGTAATGGCTATCTTTTTTGTGGTTCTTGTTGAATACAGCATGTCGCACGCTTTCTAGTACACGTCCCGCTCAGTCAATTGGAGGAATCGGAATACCGACGGCGTTCGAATTTAGTCTTGCAACGGTGACTCGAAGGCCCGCTCGGTCGAGGCGACTCCTCGCTCAGGTGGGATAGTTTCGGTGAACTCGTCTCATCTTAGCATTCCCATAATAAATTGCATATTTTTAACTTGCACAAGTAGGCTTGATAATAAAATAGACGAATCCACATAGCTAAGGGAATAATCTCGACGGGTCGAATTGAGTTAGAATATGAAAAAGTTCAACGGTCGACTTAGAGTTGGTGCACGACATGCTTTGAAAATGACACTCGGTCCTTCGTTCTGTGGCTTGGGAGAAAGAAAAGTTGGTCTTCGCCACAAGCTAAGAGTTAGCCTAAGTCATAGGCGTCGCCCTCATAAATGCTTCGTAAAATATGCGCGATCCCATCGTCCAAGGCTTGACGCAGTCCTTGCTCGTCAAGTTGTTGCACGATTAAGTTAGGCTGAGTTATGATAGGCTATCGAAGTATTTTCTAAGGCACGGGCCACGGTTAATTCATTTGGAGTTTGGAAAGAAGGGCTTTCGAATAGTTGTTCCTGAGTTGGATGAAATGATAGAGAAAGAAAGAAGAAGGCTCGCGACCATGGATCGTCGAGGTAGTCTCAGATGTGAGAAGTATTAAACTTGGCCCCGAAAGAGATGGTAACACTAGAAGTAGAATGACTGTGTGAGACGTCAGTTCGAGTCGAGTCTTGCATGGTCATTGGACAACTTGCAGAAGGTGGGATAATGTTTCTCGAACGGCGACCCAGGCGACCAATGGAACTGTTTTGATAGAGACATAATTAGCAGTACTGGATGACTATACGGGTTAGGCGGAGACTTGCAGCGGAGCTCGCTACTCGCACTGGCAAGGGGCGTCCGTTTAACAAGCTATGGTGTCCAGGATAGCGCTGGGCGCTAGTGACTAGTTTCTATAGATGAGTCGGCATGGACGGCGATCTGCGTGTATGCCTTTGGATTGAATCGAGTATTGTGTGTACTATATCAATGAGTCGAGTCGAATGCGTGCCCGATCGGAAGATAATGTTTGGGCCTAAGATTTGGCCGCAATAAAGATACCGTGCTTCGACACGAGATGTAGCGTCAAGTCTTAAGTTGTCTGCATATAAGTTACATATATTAGATTTGAGTCATCTTGCGTTTAAGTCAGAAAATACCGCAAGACAAAGTCGGTCGAGTGACACTTAGTCCACAAGTCTTGATTGGGTCAGTTGGTGATTAAAGTAGCAAGGGCCGCGAGACGACAATATGGTTAAGTCACACTGAGTTTACGAGGCACGGCACAATAGACTTGTAGCACGGTCACATAAAAATTGGGTACTATCGTGTAGGTGTGTCTCTGATTATGTGCAAAAAGGCAAGCACGACATGATAGGTTAACGTTGTTGGTACGAGAAGGGTCTAAAGGCAAAGTATGTGTTGGTGTTGTTGATGCAAGCACGGTGTCACTCCCCGATCCCGATATATGTATTCTTTAAAAATTCTGTATACGGTATCTGTATTTAGCATGTATATAATTCTGTATATTATTTATTAATGGTTGCATGTAGCTTTCAAGCTTGCCATTAGTGGGATGGATAGAGATTAGGGATTAGGGTTTTTATTAACCAACCCCTATTTATAATATCTTTCTCACTCTCTCTCCCCATTCACTTCTCCATTTATTTCTTTCAACCACCACTCCACAGACAAGTACAACTTGCTCAAAAGTGGAGATTAGTGAATTTTTCCTTCTTGATTTTTCCTTAATATTATTTGTATATATTATTCTTCTCTTCATTCTCTACAAGTTTAGTTCTTGAAGATTCTGAATTTTATGGCTAGATTTGTGTAGATCTAAGTTCCTAAAATCTAGGATTTTATGGGTTTTTATGGTTTTGATCTATCAAACTTGGCTATTTTCGAAAACCAATCGTCCTATATTGTAGGAAATTTGATTCTACACAGTTTTGACCTTTGGAAAGTTAGATTTTGACTTGTTTGGAGGAAGTTATGGTCGAAGCAATAGTTGGGTTTCATCATGGTTCGCCTATGCTGGCTCTGGCAGGGAAGATGAACAGTTGCAGCCGCATGTGCTCAATCCAGCCGCATAAGCAATGGTGGCCGCATAAAGCTTTCCATCAGCCGTATAAAGTTTTCTAGCCGCATAAGCATTGCAGCCGAATAAGCTATTCTCAGCCGCATAAGCATTACAACCGCATGTGAAAATCTCGGCCGCATAAGCATAGCTGCCGCAGGAATTTCTTGAGCCGTATGCGCCCTGACCATTTCCCAGCCGTATGGCGCTGGCAGCTTCAGCCGCATAAGCTTTTTAGCCGCACGAACCTGTTCATCCTGGCCGCATAGACCCGATTCTTCCTGTGCCGCATGAACCTTGCAGCTTATGTTTGTTGGTTCTTGGCCGCATGCGCCCCGCTTACTCTCCAGCCGCATATGCCTTCTGTCCTGAGCCGTATGCGTCCCACGTTATCCAGCCGCATGAGCTCGTTCTTCTGGCCGCATGGCACATGGCAGTTGGTCGTATGAGCTTTAGAAGCCATAATAGCCTGCTTTTCCGAGCCGCATTAAGTCATACGGACTTCATTTCTTGGCCGCACGAGCCTCAGCCGCAGGTTCCTATGTGTATTAGTCCTTATTTCTGATCTGACTACCTATGTGATGGCTGGATATCCCTATGTGTGTACCGAGGTACAATCTACGTGAGCACCGAGGTGCTATCCTATGCGCTAAGTGTTCCTACGTGATACCTGCCAGTACCTCCAAGAGTCCAGTATTTACATAAGTAATATTCGGTAGCAATGACGTGGTATGTGATGTGTGTTGCATTACACCAAGAAGGAGGAAACACACGTATGACTCCAGGTGCCAGTACGGATTTCTTCTTGGGGTACTCATACAAAGTACGACATCTAGAGGAGTGAACATGTGACCACGACATGTGAACTCTGGGAACAACATAGGGATTAACTAGGCAACTAACTTGGTAGATGCATTGGGTAGGAAAAATTCCGAGATCGTGCTATACTGGCCACCCCAGGTTCAGTCCTGACGTGTCGGGTTGGCCGCCATGGATATGGCATTATTCGCCTATAGCGGAAGGCTATATCCGACATCTACGAGCTATGTGTTATATGTGTTAGCACGGTAGCCCTCCGGGGGACTGGTGCATATTCAATGTGTTATATGTCTTATGGTTTGGCTAGCCCTGCTGGGTTGACACGATCCGAGGATTCCTTTCAATCAATATCGCGGGGATAACTCCGCCAAATATAGAAAGCCGCGGGAATGAATGACCGTTTGGAAAATGACTTGACTGTGCTTGAGCTTTCCACTAGTAGCCGAGGGACATGGACTGTCACGGTATGTGGTCCAACCCATGTCCTTGTTTGGTTGTTGGGTTGGCCTATCGTGCTAGGACAGGCTGTGGACCGAGGTTACGACCAGAAGCTTATTATTATTATTATTATTATTATTATTATTATTATTATTATTATTATTATTATTATTTCTATTGTTATTTTTTGCTTGGGATTTATCTCACTCTTTTGTGCTCCCTTGTGGTACTTGCTTTCGGGGCTGACCCCGCTGGTTTTGTTTGGCCAGATCACGTAGCAGAGCCTGAGGATTCGAACTTCTTCTCTGACGTTAATGGTGCATACTAGGAGCATGGCTGGCGGGAGACTCGAGTGGGTTTCTTCTCCACCACTCTTGTATCTTTACTTATGCCCTGGCGTTTAGCCACCGGCATCTGTTTAGCCGGCTAATTTAGATATTTTGTCTTGCATAATTGTAATTAAATCAGATTACAGCTGAATACAATTTTGTACCTATGACTTTCTGGGCTAGCTAACTTATAAAGCTAGATACCCATGATCATTTTGATGAAGCGTTAGGGGCGCCTTATTGCTTTATCTTATATGTTCATTAATTGATATTTTCTTGCTTGAATGATTAAGACCTAGATGTTCTGTGTGACCCTAGGAGACTTGAATGTAGCTTATACCCCTAGTCTCTCGACAGCCACGATCATCGTATGACGTTTGTATACCTCATATGGAGTAGCTGGCCTAGTCCGTCTCCGTATTTCGGTACTGGGGCGTAACAAGGTTTTATTGGTGGCCCATGCAGGTTTGACTTTTCAGACTTGTGGGGTCTAACTATTATAGGAGTCTCAATCAAACTTGTCCCCTTTGAATCTCTTTCCTCGATTTCTCTTTCCTCACTGTGATTGATCACCTGAATTGCATCCTCGAATCTTCCTCGTCCTGATAATTAATATCATGTACCCTTCCCTATAGGGTTGCTTCTTTCTCGGTAGCTAGCGAGGCCAACATGAAAGAACAACCGGCAGAGCATGGCTCGATGGGGCAGCAACCGGAAGGAGTACATTCTCCTGACCAGATTCGAGTGGAAGTGATATCAGAGCCAGTGGAACCGCATGTTCTAGAAACTCTTGCACCACCAGCGGTGGCAGTAGCGACGCCAGTACCTGATGCTGTAGTACTCCTGGAGGTCATCCGGGGATTCCTGGCCACTCAGCAGCGTCAGGTGGAAGCCCATCAGCAACAGCAGACCCGACAGCAGGAACAGAATATGCTACTGAATCAGGGGTTACAATTAGCCCTTGAGAGAAGTGTCAGAAATGATTCAGGAGCATCGGGGAGGTTTTGTCGACTTAACCCGAGATATTTTGACGGCATGGAGGATGCCATCACGGCGGATGCTTGGCTTCAGGATACTGAGGCCATATTGACTGCAGCCAAGGTTCCAGCAGAAGAGAAGGTTGACTAGGTTAGACTGATACTTCAGGATCTCGCCCGCGGTTGGTGGGCATCAAAAGAGGTTGGACTGAGGCATCATGTTCCCTGGGATAGCTTCCGTACCAGATTCAAGGCTAAGTACTTTGGCGTGGTAGCGCGGTATGAGCTACAGCAGAGGTTTATCAGTCTCAAGCAGGCTGGGAAGATGGTGGATGGATATGCAGCGAAGTTCTGCAGACTGAGTCGGTTTGCACCAACGATGGTAGCTACAGAGCCGGAGAAGGCGATGAGGTTCCAGGAAGGACTTCATTTGGAGATTCTACAGCTAGTAGAAGGGCACGACTATCAGACTTTTGATGCCGTTTTAACGACAGCACGGAGACATGAACTCACCCAACAGAGGTTGGTGACTAGACATGGGGGCCAGAGGAGGTCTCATTCCCAGAGTAGAAGCAGAGGAGCAGTACAGCGAACATCGGTGCCAGCGCCCGGTATCCGTATTCATGAGTCAGGAGCACTGCGGAGGACGGCGGTATCAGAGATAACAGCACCAGTACGGTATCAGCAGCAGAGGAACCAGCAGCAGCACCAGGGGGCGTCCATTGGGTGTACTTACTGTGGTAAGAAAGGGCTCACTAGGGATGTGTGTCGTTCAGCTAATGGGTCATACATGAGGTATGGCAGTCCAGACCATAGGATTGCCAATTGTCCTATGATGTAGAGGCTAGGAGGGCCAGTTCAGCAGTTTCTGACATTGCCAGCTCCAGGGGCAGCACCGAACAGAGGACCAGCATTGGCCGTGAGGCCGCTAGCCCAGCGTCTACCCACGCAGGCTCAGATGTTTCTTCAGGCACAGAACGAGGAAGGCCCGTAGAGGCTGCAACGACAGCATAGCCGAGGAAGGCAGCAGGAGGGAGCTCAGCAAGGCCAGGGCTAGGCCTTCACCTTATTATTGGAAGATGCGCTAGCTTCAGGCGACGTGGTTGCAGGTAATATTTCTGTTACCTCTTTTCCTGTAGTAGCATTATTTGATTCGGGGGCTACCCACTCTTTTATATCTACACGATTTACGACACATATTGGATTGGAATTCGAGGCATTGCCAAAGAGGATAAATATACTCACTGGTAATGGGCTCGTAGGAGTTAGCAGAGTGTGCTTAGCATATCCAATCATAGTGAGTGGGCGATTATTGTCCGCATCTTTGATTGAGTTCTCCATGGGCAACATTGATGTTATCCTAGGCATGGACTGGTTGAGAGACAGTCATGTGACGATATATTGTCGGAGAGGTAGGATAGTATTTAATGTACCCGACGTTGAGGAGTTCATCTTTGTCCGATCATTGGAGGATCGACCCAAGGGAATCGTTGCAGAAGCAATGGCAGAGCGGGAACAGATTCTAAAAGTGGTCATAGAGTTTGCTGATGTATTTTCCGATAAGCTTTCAGGTTTACCACCAGTGAGAGATGTGGAGTTTTGCATTGAGCTGAATCCTAGAACGGAGCCTAAAGTCGGCAGAGTTTACAGGATGTCGCAGTCAGAGTTGGACAAGTTGCACCAGTATGAAGAAGAACTGAAGGCGAAGCAGTTTATCAGAGACAGTAATTCACCCTGGGCAGCACCGGTGATTTTGGTACCAAAGAAGGATGGATCGACGCGGATGTGCATTGATTACCAGTAGTTGAATGTAGTAACCATGAAGAACAAGTATCCGTTACCAAGGATTGATGACTTGTTTGGTCAATTGAGTAAGGCTTGCATCTTTTCTTAGATTGATCTTCGATCTAGATATTATCAAGTGAGGGTCCGTGAGCAGGACATACCCAAGACAACATTTAGATCACTGTATGGACATTATGAGTTTGTGGTGATGCCATTTGGACTGACTAATACCCCAGCAGTATTCATGGATTTGATGAATCGTATCTTTCTACCCTATTTGGATAAGTTTGTAGTAGTGTTTATAGATGATATCCTCGTCTATTCCAGTAGTGAGAAACATCTTCGGATAGTTTTGCAGACCTTGAGGGAGCATCAACTTTATGCGAAGCTTAATAAATATGAGTTTTGGTTGGACCATATTTCGTTCCTAGGACATATTATTTCTGGAGCAGGAGTATCAGTAGACCCGAAGAAGGTTGAGACAGTGAAGAATTGGCCTGTTTCGAAGACGGTAGCAGAAGTGCGTAGTTTCTTGGGATTTGCAGGTTACTACAGAAGGTTCGTGGCAGACTTCGCTAGGATTTCGGCACCCTTGTCACGTTTGACGCATAAGGATATAGAGTTTGTTTGGTCAGCAGAGTGTCAGACATCATTTGAAGAGCTGAAGAAGAGATTAATCTCAGCCTCGATCTTGACCCTTCAAATAGGATCGGGAGGGTTTACAGTGTATTATGACGCATCCGGGAAGGGACTTGGATGTGTGTTGATGCAGCATGGTAAGGTGATAACATATGCATCTCGATAGCTTCGAGATCATGAGAAGAACTATCCAACCCATGACCTGGAATTAGCAGCAGTAGTATTTTCGCTTAAGTTATGGAGGCACTATTTATATGGGGATCGAGTGGAGATTTACACTGATCATAAGAGTTTAAAGTATGTGTTTACCCAGAAGGACCTGAACATGAGATAGAGGAGACGGTTGGAATTACTAAAGGACTTTGATGTAAATCTTCAGTATCATCCAGGCAAGACGAATGTGGTAGCAGATACCTTGAGCAGGAGAGGTGGTGCGTTCATTCTAACTATACAGAGACACATTTTGGAAGATCTTCAGGAAATGGCGATTGAAGTGATCATGCCGCAAGATACGGGAGTTATGGCCAGTTTGCAGATTCAGTCCACTTTGGTAGAGAGGATCAGAACAGCTCAGGCGGAGGATCCGTGAATCCAGAAGCTTCGATCAGAGTGTGAGTCAGGTCTTAGAAAGGAGTTAGTAATCCATGAGGATGGTACACTTAGGTTCGAAAACCGTCTTTGTGTACCTGGTGGAGACCTTCGACACGAAGTTATGTCAGAAGCTCATAGTTCACCTTATTCTATTCATCCCGGAGGCACGAAAATGTACCAAGATATAAAGCAACACTTTTGGTGGAATGGCATGAAGAGGAAGATAGCGAGGTTTGTATCCAGATGTTTGGTATGTCAGCAAGTGAAGACAGAGCAGCAGAGACCAGCAGGATTGTTGCAGTCGCTACCTATTCCAGAGTGGAAATGGGAGAACATCACGATAGTCTTTGTGACCAGTTTACCTAGATCTCTGACCGGCCGAAACGCGGTTTGGGTGATCGTGGATCGGCTCACGAAGGTTGCACATTTTTTTTCCTTTCAGAGTAGGACAGTCTACGGAGCAGCTGGCAGAAGTGTATATGAAGTAGATTGTGAGGCAATATGGTGTTCCAGTCAGCATAGTATCAGATAGAGACACCCGGTTCACCTCTCACTTTTGGCGGAGTTTGCACCAAAGTTTGGGTACCAAGTTGAGGTTCAGTACAGCCTATCATTCGCAGACGGATGGACAATCAGAGAGAACCATTCAGACCTTGGAAGATATGTTACGGACTTGTACTTTGGACTTCAGCGGAACTTAGGAAGATCATCTTTATCTAGTAGATTTTTTTACAATAATAGTTATCAGGCAAGTATACAGATGGCACCATTTAAAGTATTATATGGAAGAAAGTGCAGGTCCCCTCTGGCATGGGACGATGTGGGAGAACGAAAATTGTTGGGACCAGAGATGATCACGTAGACCGTAGAAATAGTCAAGATGATCAGAGAACGGCTTCGAGTCGCACAAGATAGACACCGCTACTGGGCAGATCGGCACCGAAGGCATCTAGAGTTTGGTGTCGGTGCCCAAGTATTTCTACGGATTTCGCCGACTCGGGGTGTCATTAGATTTGGAACCCGAGGAAAGCTTAGTCCGAGATTCGTTGGCCCTTTTGAGATTCTCGCTCGGGTAGACGATGTTGCTTATCGGCTTGCCTTTTCTCCCTCGCTATCTGGCATACATAATGTGTTTCATGTATCTCAGTTGCGTGGGTATGTCCCAGATTCGAGTCACGTCCTCGACCATTCGGAGTTAGTCGTTGGTACCGACCTAACTTACAAGGAACAACCCATGTCTATTTTGGACCGACAAAAGAAGGTGCTCAAAAACCAGATTATTAGCCTTGTCCGTGTCGCTTGGGGCCATCACTCTCCGAGAGAGTCAACCTAGGAGCGCGAGGACGAGATTAGATCTCGGTATCCGTACTTGTTCGACTCAGGAGGTATGTTTCTTCTCATACCTTGATAATCTGCTTACATATTCATTTCGTACCATTTTGAAATGTATGATCGATAACTGCTAATGATGGGTTGTTAGCGTAGATTGTAATTGCACCTTGCTTGCCCGGATACATCTACCTTTGTCTTGGCAAAAATTTTGAGGACAAAATTTTTCTAAGAAGGATAGGGATGTCACTCCCCGATCCCGATATATGTATTCTTTAAGAATTCTGTATACGGTATCTATATTTAGCATGTATATAATTCTGTATATTATTTATTAATGGTTGTATGTAGCTTTTAAGCTTGCCATTAGTGGGATGGGTAGAGATTAGGGATTAGGGTTTTCATTAACCAACCCCTATTTATAATCTCTTCCTCACTCTCTCTCTCTCTTTCCCCATTCACTCCTCTATTTATTTCTCTCAACCACCACTCCACAGGCAAGTACAACTTGCTCAAAAGTAGAGATTAGTGAATTTTTCCTTCTTGATTTTTTCTTGATATTATTTGTATATATTATTCTTCTCTTCATTCTCTACAAGTTTAGTTCTTGAAGATTCTGATTTTTATGGCTAGATTTGTGTAGATATAAGTTCCTAAAATCTAGGGTTTTATGGGTTTTCATGGCTTTGATCTATCAAACTTGGCTATTTTCGAAAACCAATGGTCCTATGTTGTAGGAAATTTAATTCTACACATGACCTTTGGAAAGTTAGATTTTGACTTGTTTAGAGGAAGTTATGGCCGAAGCAATAGTTGGGTTTCACCATGGTTCGCCTACGCTGGCTCTGGCAGGGAAGATGAACAGTTGCAGCCGCATGTGCTCAATCCATCCGCATAAGCAATGGTGGCCGCATAAAGCTTTTCTTCAGCCGCATAAAGTTTTCTAGCCGCATAAGCATTGCAGCCGAATAAGCTATTCTCAGCCGCATAAGCATTACAACCGCATGTGAAAATCTCGGCCGCATAAGCATAGCTGCCGCAGGAATTTCTTGAGCCGTATGGGCCCTGACCATTTCCCAGCCGCATGGCACTGGCAGCTTCAGCCGCATAAGCTTTTGAGCCGCATGAACCTGTTCATCCTGGCCGCATGGACCCGGTTCTTCCTGAGCCGCATGAACCTTGCCGCTTATGTTTGTTGGTTCTTGGCTGCATACACCCCGCTTACTCTCCAGCCGCATATGGCTGCTGTCCTGAGCCGCATGTGTCCCACGTTATCCAGCCGCATGAGCTCGTTCTTCTGGCCGTATGGTGCATGGCAGTTGGCCGCATGAGCTTTAGCAGCCATAAGAGCCCGCTTTTCTGAGCCGCATAAAGTCAAGCGGACTTCAATTCTTGGCTACACGAGCCTCAGCCGCAGGTTCCTATGTGTATTAGTCCTTATTTCTGATCTGACTACCTATATGATGGCTGGATATCCCTATGTGTGTACCGATGTATAATCTACGTGAGCACCGAGGTGCTATCCTATGCGCTAAGTGTTCCTACGTGATACCTGCCAGTACCTCCAAGAGTCCAGCATTTACATAAGTAATGGTCGGTAGCAATGACGTGGTATGTGATGTGTGTTGTATTACACCAAGAAGGAGGAAACACACGTATGACTCCAGGAGGCAGTACGGATTCCTTCTTGGGGTACTCGTACAAAGTACGACATCTAGAGGAGTGAACATGTGACCACGACATGTGAACTCTGAGAACAACCTAGGGATTAACTAGGCAACTAACTTGGTAGATGCATTAGGTGGAAAGAATCCCGAAATCGTGTCATACTGGCCACCCCAGGTTCAGTCCTGACGAGTCGGATTGGCCGCCACGGATATGGCTTTATTCGCCTATAGTGGAAGGCTATATCCGACCTCTACGAGCTATGTGTTATATATGTTAGCGCGGTAGCCCTCCGGGGGACTGGTGCATATTCAATGTGTTATATGTCATATGGTTTGGCTAGCCCTGCTTGGTTGACACGATCTGAGGATTCCTTTTAATCAGTATCGCAAGAATAACTTTGCCAAATATAGAAAGCCGCAGGAATGAATGGCCGCTTAGAAAATGACTTGACTGTGCTTGAGCCTTCCACTAGTAGCCGAGGGACATGGACTGTCACGGTACGTGGTCCAACCCATGTCCTTGTTTGGTTGTTGGGTTGGCCTATCGTGCTAGGACAGGTTGTGGACCGAGGTTACGACTGGTAGCTTATTATTATTATTTCTATTATTATTTTTTTGCTTGGGATTCATCTCACCCTTTTGTGCTCCCTTGTGGTACTTTCTTTTGGGGCTGACCCCGCTGGTTTTGTTTGGCCAGATCACGTCGCAGAGCCTGAGGATCCGAACTTCTTCCCTGACGTCAATGGTGTATACTAGGAGCATGGCTGGCGGGGGACTCGAGTGGGTTTCTTCTCCACCACTCTTGTATCTTTACTTATGTTCTGGCGTTTAGCCACCGACATCTGTTTAGCCGGCTAATCTAGATATTTTTTCTTGCATAATTGTAATTAAATCAGACTGCAGCTGAATACAATTTTGTACCTATGACGTTCTGGGCTAGCTAACTTATAAAGCTAGATCTTCATGATCATTTTGATGAAGCGTCAGGGACGCCTTATTGCTTTATCTTATATGTTCATTAATTGATGTTTTCTTGCTTGAATGATTGAGACCTAGATGTTCTGTGTGACCCTAAGAGACTTGAACATTGCATATACCCTTAGTCTCTCGACAGCCAGATCGCCATATGACGTTTGTATACCTCATATGGAGTAGCTGGCCTAGTCCGTCTCCGTATTTCGGTACTGGGGCGTGACACACGGGATGGTCTAGAGACACAAAATAGGCCAAGGCATCTATCCTAAAACTGATCTTAAGGCAAGAGTAGAAAGACAATCATAAAGGGACAATGTTACACAAAAGTAAATGAACGTGTCGATTTTATATGGGTGGGCGAGGAGCTCACGCCACCAGTATAATTGAGTACTGACATCCATATCATATTTATGTTAAGGATCAGGTAGAAGCTCGTGGTGCGGAGCTCGCTTGGATGCGTTGAGGTACGAAGTTTCTTGCCAATTCGAGGCGTATAACTGCATGGAGCCAAGACTTATACGAGACATAATGTATGGACGTCGCCTATCTGAAGCATCCGCTGGCTTGAGACATGTATTGAGAGATGGAAGAGAGAGTTGAGTGACTTGTAGTGTGAGAAGAGTGAGCTTGAGTGATTGTAATCTTGGCGTTGCGTCCTATTATTGTCACGACCCGCACCCTAGAGTTTGGGCACGATAACGTAACAACGCCCAGCCTACGCCGCAGTGTCGGCGGTAGAACGCTGTCCTAGGTCTCAATGCATCTAACAGTATAAGACTAAACAGTTTATACTCCCCGAATGGGGGTGACATAGCAGAATGTAAACTCAATCACATCTAAGGTAGAACATAAAGGAAAATAGATAAAACATGAAATCGAAAAGAGATACAACAGATAGAAGTCTAAGTGTCTAAGATACAAACTCGGAATACATCTCAAAATCCAAATACAATAATCCATAAATACAACTCAAGATGACTGAAAATAAACTATAAGCAAAAACCCTAGCTATCTATGCAACCTCTACTGTCTCCTCTAGGCTAGCAGGCAACCTCCAGGCTATCTGTAAAATTTATCAACAGGTCCAGTCAGGACAGGAGCGAGCACAATACATCTCAACAAGTCATAGCAGGAAAGGAAATATAATCATGCTAGAGAATAAAATACAGGATCTGAAGAAATAGCATAATGTAAAAAGAGAGACTGTAGGTAAATATCTATGATATATATAAAGAGAGACAATGCTAGTGATTCAGAGTACTGCATAAACATGTGAATGGCTAAGGACTGATTCATGGTTACACTACTGGAAATTGATTCATGATTACACTACTTGGATTTATTCACATGTTTACTTATACTCCCCCATCCCCAATCAATACACAAGGATCCGTTCAAGTTACGTTAAGATTCATGATTATACTACGTTGCCCATAAAGGGTGATTCATGAATTGATTCGTGAAGGCTCGGTGATCATGAGGGTACATGAGTCACTAGCTGATTCCTGAAGATTCATGATAATAGAAGCATGAGATACGTGATGTAAGTGAAACACACATGACAAAAGTATCTGATGCTCCCGAGAGGGATAACATCTCATGAAGGGATCCATATAGTACCAATCCGTGTTACCAATGTGTCAGCATCAAGTAAGATAGTCTAAAGCAGGAAATATAATCCTAAATATGATATAAAATGATCAGAGAATGTACTCGTCTGATATCTGAATGTCCAAGGTAAAGATACTGTCCGAGGAGAGGTGTCTAGCTCCTAATTAGAATAGCACAAGTCACAACATGTCCAGAAGGGTAATATAAAGCACTATAATGTATTCTACATGAATCTATGTCAAACTAGGCCAAAGTCAACCCTTAGTCAACTCTGGTCAACTGCACTAGTCAACTAGGTCAAACTAGGTCATGTCCTAACCCAACAAGTCTTACTAGGCCTAACCAAGACTATCCTAGCAAGCACACATCAATACAAGGCTATACAAGCCAACATACACCCAACTCTATATAGCATGCAATTATTCAATACTCAAATAGGCAAGAATTCACATTGGATATACACTACGTAATCTATTACATTAAGCTATATATGTCTACACATATATACACATGCATATATTGGTATTCAACATTAGGTCTATAATCATGGCATTTCAAATGGTTATATAAACTTATATATTACAACACAATATGCTAACATATATATAATATATATACATACATAGCTAAGTTAACTATATTCATAAATACTTATTTAAGAAGCTATGTGTGTGTATATGAACATGGCAAAGGGGCAAGTGAGGGTTAAATGGGCATACATAGTGTATATATATCAAAGAGTGTCAAAGTGTAAGTGAACAATGTGTCAAGTGTGATAGTGTCAACATAGTGTAAGGGGGTACATGAGGTAATATAGGATTTGTGTTAACATAGAACATTACATCTCATTAACTTGTATATTGCATACATTACATCTATTATTATATTATATTATATTCATGCTTGCATTCTGTTTTCCATAAATAAATTCACTTTATTTATTTTGTATCTGAGAAAATTACAACTGTAGGAATCTAATCTAGAAGACGATTACTTTATCCCTTGGACGATGCGATGAAGAAAACTCGAACTTCGAAGAACTTGGACAGCAACAGGGCAATCTCTTTATTCTTTCTGAAATTAATTGTAGTGTCTGATGAAGATGAAGAAACTCTCTTTTATAGAGTTCTGGATAACTGTTCTGAAGCATACGCTTAGTCAGTTACTTGACGTGTGCATAACTGCAGGGACGCGTGGCGAATTCTGAAGGAGACACGTTGGAGTGCGGTTGAAAGTAGTAGAATATATCTAGGAGAGATTAGTGGCATGGATGCCACGTTGCATAACTTCTGAATAAGTGGGTAACTGAGTACAGGACACGTGAGAACGTGTGTTGACAGTACGTTGAAAGTCATCCTGGATGCATTTGCTGTGATATGTTGTCTTTGTTGAAGAAGGGTCATACGCTAGCTTTTGAAGGCACATGTCTTGCAAATACTGACTTGAACAATATAGAGCTATATAAAGCTGATACGCTCACTTCATTGATAAGGAGTCATATGGAGTCCATACGCTTATTTGATTGGCAAGGAGTCGTATGGAGTCCATACGCTCATTTGATTGGCAACGAGGACTCATTTGATTGGCAACGAGTCGTATGGAGTCCATACGCTCATTTGATTGGCAACGAGTCGTATGGAGTCCATACACTCACTTGGTTGGTATGAAGTCCATACGCTCACTGGTTGAGCAAGGAGTCGTATGGAGTCCATACGCTCAATTGGTTGGCAAAGAGTCGTATGGAGTCCATACGCTCACTTGGTTGGTATGAAGTCCATATGCTCACTGGTTGAGCAAGGAGTCGTATGGAGTCCATACGCTCACTTGGTTGAGCAAGGAGTCGTATGCATTGAGGGAGTAGACACGTGGCTGTCTTCAATCTTCTCAAATACGCCATATCTTCTAATACTGACAAATATCTCTTGAGCGTTGTGCCGCAAATATGATGGCTGACAGACTGTCAGAAATGACAGTAATGATGGCTGTGCATTTATGATGGCTGCTGAGCTGTCCTCGTAAGAGACAAAATTATTTCTCAAAAACTTATATGACGGCTAATCTTCATAGAGCAGCTGTCTTTGCACGAAAGACGAAGTGTCAGATTCATCCTTCATTAAATACATGATGTGCTGTCATTTCAGGAAATAATAAAATATTCACTGAGCGCACAGCCTTTAGATGAGCGTATGGCCTTGGCTGAGCGTATGGCCTTGAGCGTATGGCTTTGACTGAGCGTATGGCCTTAAGCGTATGACTTTGGCTGAGTCTTATGTCAGCGTGTCATAATTTTCACACCCTACAAGACCCCCTTCAAAGTTTTCGAACTTTATGAATTTCAAAAGTTCAAAATTACTTTGAACTTAAAGTGGGAATAAGTCCTGACACGCTGGCATGAATTTGTTATCTTCCTCAATATCAGTGCAAATCTTTAGGGATTCTGTTTAAAGAACAACCGCCGTTTGAACTTCTTCTTTTCTTCTATAAATAGGTCTTCCAAAACCTAATTTATTTCTTTACTTTTGCATTCGTCTTCGAGAGAGAAAAAGAAACTCAAGACTCAAATTCTTCTTCTTCGACTCAAGCTTTATCAATGGCGCCCAAGGTTGATGCTGCTGCGAAGGGAAAGGGGAAGGCTCCTGCGGAGTCATCTCAGCCCGCCGCCGCCGCTGCTAAGAAGACTACCGATGAGCGCGTTCGACGAAGTGAACGCCCATTGAAGCCCCTCTATGGTGAGGATGATGATGATGAACAATAACTATCCCCTATTTAGGGCCCTGGTTAGAACAAAATCATAAAACGTATCCCCTTTTTAGGGTCAAAATACGTCAGAAAATATGCTTCCCTCTTTAGGGTTTAGCCGTATTCCATGTTTTTCGTTTATACGAAAAATATGTTTGAAGCATATTCTGTAAGATACACGTATTTTTGATAGAAATGTCGAAATACGCTATCTTGGAAGAATACGCTATGTCAAGTTATCTCACTGAGATACTCTAACTCCGGTGTTAGCGTATTTTTTTTTATGATCATCTTGTCAACCATACGCTAATACGCTCAAGCTGAACATAAACTGAACTTTAAAATTCACTTAGGATAGAAAAAATGATCTCTGAATCCATCATACGCTTTAGGATAGAGTGAGCGTATGTTAATCTTTGAGTCTGCCATACGCTTAGTATAAACTGAGCGTATGTTGAACTTTGAGTCTGCCATACGCTTAGTAAAAATTGAGCGTATGCTGAACTTTGAGTCTGCCGTACGCTTAGTAAAAACTGAGCGTATGTTGAACTTTGAGTCTGCCGTACGCTTAGTATAAACTGAGCGTATGTTGAACTTTGAGTCTGCCGTACGCTTAGTAAAAACTGAGCGTATGTTGAACTTTGCCATCTCTTTGTGTTGAAGATTTCTAACTTTTTATTCTTCTTTTGCAGTGGATATTCTGGCTCAGGAGGCAGAATTTGAAGGATGTGTAGGAAATAACTATAACAGTGACCTATCACATGTTCGTTTTCCCCAATTCGATGGGCCTTCTACAAGGATAGCTCTTTTGACAAATCAGGAAAATGACACCTTGCTGAACTTGATGAGTGGACTGCCTTTACAGAGTGTGGATGGTGTTACCCACTCGAAGCAAGCATTTCTTTTCGGAGATGCTATTGACATAAACTCTCAGCCTGCTCTGGATAAAGTATCATACTGTTATTATAGGGATGGTGATGTGAATCAGCCAATGTATCTGACTGGTTTATCAAAAAGCATCAACATAGCTCGCTTATTTTATGCGAGTTGTCAAAGACAAATGAAGTGGGATATCACTCCATCCCGTCAAGCAAAAGCTGGATGGATAGGATATCGTCAAGGAAGATTCCGCAGTGGTACTGAACCACATGTCACAGCTTTACGAGGACTGCTACCTGCCACCATCCCTCCTGAGGACTCAGCACTTCTGAAGCCAGTCAGAGTCCCAATCTTTGCAAACGAATTTGCTCAACTGGAAAATGCCATCTACCTAAAACAGTCTATGAGGCTGACTGGTCTGGTAAATCCGAAAAATACCAGATGGACTGTTCTTGTAAGATGGATTTTAAAAAACTTTGAGGAACAGTTAAAGGCAATAGGTCTATATAATGCCATCAAGTGCACCACTTATGGTTTTAGACCAAATCCAGAGTTGTTCTTGGCATTGGCGGAGAGGTATAACTACCGTACCGGCACCTTCATGACTCCCAGAGGCGAGATGGGATTCGCCCTTCATGAAATGGCATATATTTCTCAGCTGCCAACAGCAGATTTGCCATATGAAGAGTATATCCCTTTCGTTGATGAAATGAATAAGATCTCCGAAGCCAACCCAATGGTTCTTCATGTCTTTGAAGAATTGATGTGTCATTACAGTATTTGTAAGGCTTTTTATAAAGGACAAGGTGGGGAAGGAGATTCCAACTGTTATTCTTCTAAATGGATGGCCTATTTATTTCAAGGTCGTACTGATGAAGTTCAGAAGAAGAAGAAGACTGAGCAATATGTCGGTGAATTTAAACCTCTGAATCAAGCTGAGATTGATAAGCTCATCCGGGACACCACTCATGACGACATCGTCATTGAGGAAGATGAAGGCACCTATAAAGCCGGTGATAGGTTTGAGACCTATATTAAGCAGGGCAGCCGAGAATTATCTGCTGAAGGTCATCTGGCCGGATTTATATCTCTCTGGATGAGAAAATTTGTAGTACCTGGCACCTGTTCAGCAGACAGGATGCACAAAGGAGTTGTCTTCGCAACAGTCCGTCTGACTTTCGGGTATAAGATAGATTTGCTGACAGCAATGACATGCCGTCTGAATGCTGGATTAAGGGCATATACAGACAGAATGTTCGATTTGGCAAGGAAGAGCCTTACATCCTTTCCTCGGGTAGAAATGCCTTTTATATATTTATTTGGGTGGCTACTTCTTCATTTTGAATCTCTCATGAATGCTGGGATGGCTAGACCAGATGACACCTTTCTGGAAAGATACAGTCACACACCAAAGTGGAAATATGACACTTTGACAGATTGCAGAACTATATTAAACAGGGGAGAATTATGGAGCTTCACTTGTGTTCCTCCACCTGTTAGTTATGAAACCATGCCTGGGAAGTTGGTTGATGGCATTGGTGGCAATAAATTGGATGATGTTCAACATGAATGGCCGAAAAGGATCAGGCCATCTCACTTAATCTGCCGCCGTGACAACATCACTTATCTAGAACCATATCTTCCGAGTAGGTTTGCTCGGCAATTTGGTTATGATCAGTTGCACGTGGAAAATGCAACGACATGTTCTACCAAGGTGGTTTAATCGATGGTGCCAGAGATTGGATATACTTTATTGCTAAAGGTACAGGAGCTACCTTTTCCATGCCAGATCCGGTTACTTATCGGAGAGGGGCTAGAATATTGGCGTCTTATGCCAAATTCTATGTATCAGCTAATACCTTCGATGAAAAATTCAGCATCTTAGGTAGAAGCTTTATTCATGTTGAAAAGAAATCAACCAAATCAGCCCTGCCAAGAGATTGTCATGACCAAGAAGATCCTCTGGCTACTGATGAAGTTGATGATAAAATTTTAGAGACTTTCTTCTCTGATGAACTTCATCAACCATTACATGTGCCCATTGGAAGTGCTAAAGAGAGTATATCTGCTGACAGTACACCAAAGAGAAAGCGGGGCAAAGGTGCTGCTGGGCCTGCCCCAAAAAGAGTTACTCGGGCAGAGGCTCGAAATCGTGGAGGAATTACTATTCCAGGGACTTCTCCTGCTTCCAATCGAGTCAGAGATGCTGATGAAGCAGGTAGTGACTCAAAAGACGATTATCCTACTGTTCCATTCACAAAAAGAATAGGGAGGAAAGTGATAGTTTCAAAAACTAAATCCGTCATTTGTCTCGATGCAGAGAGTCCCACCGATCGTGCTGAGCGATTAGCTTTAGAAAAGCAAACTGCCTTTGCTTTTTCTGTAAAGACGAAACCTATTGAAGAAGATGTACCTGAGCCTGCTGGATCATCCATGCCTTCTGATATAGAATCGATTCCGCCAACGGCCGATGATGCGCAGGTGATTAGTCAACCTGCGGTAGAGGCCGAGAATCAGGCTAAAACAGCTAATGACTTACTGATTTCGGGAGAATCAGTAAAGGAAGCCACTACTCTCAAACCAATTGCTGAAGCTTCAGAGAGCAATAAGAGTGATGACGAACAAGTTGACTATGAACCTTCGTCTCATTCTTTTGGAGAAGAAGACATGGAGATAGACGATGAATCACCATCTAAAACTCCAATTGATGTACTGAAGACAATTGGTCAACACTCATGGTTGACACCAGAGCCGGAGAGGCATATAGAAATAGAAGTTCAAGTTTCGAGTACTTCTGGGGCGGGCAGCAGTGAAATAAATCCCGTGTCAGAAAGCACTCTGAACAGACTATGAGCCGGGCTGAATGATCCGAAGGAAACTGAATATGAACCAGCTCCAGGTAATATTTTATTCATCAAAGTTTTGTCTTGTCTCTGCTTTATTGTCTTTTAGTTTTGATCATGCTTCTTTGATTCCAACAGCTGTAGGAACTGCACCGGCTATGAGTTCTACTCAAGCCCTACTTGTCCAAACTGATGTGGGTGAGGGGAGTTCACATTTGCCGAGTTCTCCAAAAGCACTCTCTTCAGCTCCCAGAATAGAGGCTCCTCCTGCTCCTTCCTCTACTATTGCAGCGACTCCCGGTTTTGACACAGGGATAGCCAAGATCATGGGGATGTATTCAGATATTATTTATTCATATCTGGATACATTCTCGAGACGACTTATGAAGGATGAGACTATGCCCTTTTCGAGTCTTCGAGAGGCGACTAGTTTTCCACTTTCAGCTTTAAGACAGGCTGGTTATGAGACCCAATGTGTCTTTTTTGAACATCTCCTAAATGATTTAGAAGCAAACATCCATAAATACTTGGAGATTAAAAAGGAGGATATTAAGTCTCTGACTGCAGCTGAGATTGCTCAATTGGAGAATGAAGCTCAAGCTCAGCACATTGCTCTGACAGAATTCCTCGCTCAGTCTTCTAAAGAGTTAATGGCGAAAGACGAAGAAATAATAAGTACTCGTCAGAATATGGAGCGCCTAGAGAAAGATGAAGCGTCAAAAGCTGAAGAGCTTAGAAAGTTGATGGAAGAGCTAGCTCGTCTTCAGGAGCCTCCGTGGAAAAAGAACAATCAGAGATTGCTACTGATCGTAAATCTGAAGCTGAACGCTGTCAACTTTTACAGCAAGAGCGAGAATTGATGCAAACCAATCAGATTGAAGAGACCAATCGTCGTAGCTCTATTATTGTGGAATATGACCAACGGATGATTGGAGCTGAAACAGCAGAGCGAATCAAGAAAACTCATGAAGAAAAGATAAATAATGTAATCGTTCGTATTCAAGAGATAATTACTCCTCCTAAATAGATCTTTTACATTTATCATGTATTGAAGTTTTGGTACCCACTTGTAATCAATGTTTTGATTTTGATTGAAATGAATATTTTGACTTGATTTCAATTCTGTGGATGATATTTTTGTAGAAAATATGTTCAGAGGTAAATAATACATGACATATTTCAATAAAATAGAATATACAAATAAACTTTGTAACTCTATCATGATATTAAACCAAAGATAATTTCAGTTTAATACTGATTAGAGAAAACAGAATTCAGATATAAAGATATCTTTGGATTCTATTCTCCATGATCTTTGGACTCGGAAATCAAAAGACGAGATATCATTTTCATAGAATAGAAAATATGATACATACTGAGATAGAAAATTCAGAGGTAATATGGACATGATTTTCTATACAAGATCTTAAATCCACTGGGGATCTAATAAGACAAAATATCAAATTCTCTGGAAAAATGATACATGGTAGAATATCAGTTTCCTCTGGGGATAACGATATCGAAATAACTTTTGTAGAGAAGAATTAACTTTGATTTTATATTTGCTAGGGAATGATGAAAATATTATACATAATATTTCTTTAAGAATTTGCCATTGATAGGCATCATCGTGACTTTCCCATCCATAGAGGCAAGCTGGTATGCTCCGTTAGAGAAGACTTTGTTTACTACGAATGGGCCTTCCCATTTCGTGTCAAATTTGCCTTTGCTCATATGTGTCATGGTCATAGGACGTCTGACAGTAAGGACCAGTTCTCCCTTCTGATATGTCTGACTTTGACTTTCCGGTTAAAAGCTTTTGAGATTCGGGCCTGATACAGCTCGATATTTTGTTGAGCATACAATCGTTTTTCATCTAGAGCTTCCAATTCTTGAAGTCGAAGACGATCATTATTTTCTGTTGTAAGTTCATTGGATAATCTGGATTTCAAGGGAAAGAACAGCTTCACACCCATATACCAAAGAGAAAGGCGTACATCCGGTCGCATTGCGAACTGTGGTGCGGTAGGCCCATAAACATTCACCAAGCTTCTCGTTCCAGTTGCATTTGTTGGAAGAAACGAACTTTTTCAAGAGTTTGATGATCGTTTTATTGAAAGCTTCTGCCAATCCATTAGCTGCTGGATTATATGCTGTAGAAGCTAAATTAATAATCCGATGATCATCGCAGAATCGAGTAAATTTCTGACTGACGAACTGCGGTCCGTTATCATGGATAATACGCCGAGGAACACCAAATCGATATATGGCATGATATTTGACGAAGTTAATAACATTAGAAGTTTTGACTTCAGATAACGGGATTGCTTCAGCCCATTTGGAAAAGTAATCGGTTATTGCTAGAATAAACCGATGTCCTTTTGATGATGGTGGGTTAATAGGACCAATGACATCCATGCCCCAAGCCTCAAAGGGCTATGATGCCGCTGTTGGGTGTAAGAACTCTGATGGTTGATGGATAAAGTCTGCATGAATTTGACAGGCTTTATATTTTCGAGCATATTGAATGGCGTCAGCCACCATCGTGGGCCAATAATAACCCATACGTCGAATACGATCTTGAAGTTTAGGACCTGGTTGATGAGCTCCACAAACACCATTATGTGCTTCACAGATTATCTGTTGTGCTTCTTCACCAGCGATGCATCGGAGGAGAAGGCCGTCGTAGGCCCGACGATATAATGTCTTCGTAGTATGATTATAATAGAATCTGAGAGATCGACGCCGAATAGACGCTGCTTCACTCGGATTATCGGAAAGTATGTCATATAATACAAAGTCTAGAAACGGGCGTCTCCAGTCTTCAGTTATGGCTTCTGTTTCATTAGAAAAGACATATTCCATAGTAGAATCGGAAGAAGATGAGGACACTTTGTCAAACTTTAATCCAGCATCAAGGTTGAGAGAATCTTTGTCTGGATTATGGGGAAAAGCTAAAGCCAAATTATTCTCAACGCAGAATAGTTCTCGATTATAAACCACTATTACTTGCTGACGTCTGATTGGTATGGCTAATACAGCAGCAAGATTAGCCAAAGCATCAGCTTCTGCATTATAGGCTCGTCGAACATGTTCAATAAAGAAACCTTCAAAGGAGGAGGCTATAGAGAGTACTGCTCGATGATAAGGTATCAAATCCTGATGACGAACTTCATACGTTCCTCTGATCTGATTGATGATAAGCTTGGAGTCTCCATAAACTTCTAAATATTGAATATCTAGATGTTTAGCAAGTTGAAGACCGATGAGCAACGCATTGTATTCGGCTACGTTGTTTGAACATGATTGATCCAGAGAATAAGCCCTCTGAATAGTTAGTCCTTCTGGGGATACGAGAACAATCCCAACTCCGGCGATAATATTGCCATTAGGACCTATTCTAGATGCTCCATCAAAGAATAGACGCCAGGTAGGAATTTCTTCAGAAACCAGATTTGAATCCAAGACTTCATCAGGAATCTCGTCATATAATTTAGAATCTTCTGGAACCGCATGAGCTGCCAGAAAATCAGCAAGAGCTTGTCCTTTAACTGACTTTTGAGGAATATAATGCATGTCGTATTGAGCTAACAAAATTCCCCAATTAGCTAGTCTGGAGTTGAGAATACCGGGTTTCTTCATCATAATCCTAATGGTATTTACTCTGGAAATGACGTGAATCGTTTGACCGATAATATAATGTCGCATTTTCTGAACAGCAAACATTAATGCTAGGCATTCTTTCTCGATTGGAGAATGACGCGGTTCAGCGCCTGTCATTGTGCGACTGAGATAATAAATAGCCTGTTCATGGCCATCTTTATTTTTCTGGGCGAGTAATGCACCAAGAGAATGATCCATGGCTCGAACATATAGAAGAAATGGTATTCCCGAGACAGAAGGTACCAAAACCGGAGGGTTCATGAGATACTGTTTGATATCGTCAAATGCATTTTGACATTCTTCGTTCCAGACGAAAGATACACCTTTCTTTAGAAGTTTGTTGAATGGTCTGCAGCGTCCTGATAAGTTGGAAATGAATCTCCTGATATAAGCAATTCTTCCTTGAAATCCTCGTAGCTTTTTTAAGGTGCGTGGAGGACGCATCTCTTGAATGGCTTTGATTTGCTCGGGATCCACGTGTATACCTTTAGCGGTAATGACGAAGCCGAAAAATTTGCCACTAGAGACGCCCAGGAAGGACTTAGTAGGGTTCATTTTAAGTTGATGCTGACGCATTAAATCAAAGATAGTCTTCAAATCTTGGATATGATCCCCCTTTCGTCGACTTTTAACTGCAATATCATCAACATAGCATTCGACTATTTTTCGGAGATGTTCGCAGAATATAGTGCTCATTGCTCGCTGATATGTTGCTCCTGTATTCTTGAGACCAAACGGCATCACTGTATAACAGTATGTACCGATCGGCGTTCTGAAGGAAGTATGTCTCTCGTCGTCCGGAAACATTTTGATTTGATTGTATCCCGAATACCCATCCATGA
Source organism: Iris pallida (assembly GCA_029216955.1). NCBI lineage: Eukaryota > Viridiplantae > Streptophyta > Magnoliopsida > Asparagales > Iridaceae > Iris > Iris pallida. The sequence continues at coordinate 8,898,086 of JANAVB010021399.1, forward strand.
ATGACATTCGTTCGAAACCACATGTGTTATCGATCATGACATCGGTAATTGGAAGAGGAAACTCGTCTTTAGGACAAGCTGCATTGAGATCGCGAAAGTCTATACAGACTCGGATCTTGCCGGTCTTTTTGAGGACAGAAACGATGTTAGCCACCCATTCAGGATGTTGTTCCTCTCAAATAAATCCCGAAGCCATAAGCTTATTGACTTCAGCTTCAATTGCATCCATAATGTCTGGACGAAATCGTCGCTGTTGTTGTTTGACTGGTTTAGCATTTGGCATGATATTAAGTTTATGCATTGCAATCTTTGGATCTAATCCTGGCATATCCTCATAACTCCAGGCGAAGACATCGATATAATCATGAATAAGCTTGATCATGTCTTGTTTATCTGTTTTCGAAAGACTTTCGCTGATGAATATTGGTTTAGGGGACCCCTCTTTACCAACATCAATTTGGATCAGTTTATCTTCAGTAGGAGGTTCTCTCTGCTCGAACCTGAATTCCCATTGATTATCTAATCTTTGAGCCTATTGTTCTGATTCTGGTGATATTTCAAACTCCTCCTCATCTTCATCATTTTCTGGTGGGCCATCGATAGAAACCATATTGATGGATAGAATAGAACGATGAAAATCGCCAATACTAGTATCAGAATCCCAAGAGAGGGAATCGGAAGACTCAGATCGTTCTTCTTCATCGGATTTTGAATCTTCATGGACTATATTGATAAAGGAGGTAGGAGCAATGTAACCCAAACCACATTTTGTCCTTCCGTATTTTAATGGAGGAATTCGAACAGGCATTCTTCTTCCTTTTCCATTATTGAGGCTGGTTCTGAAGTCATAACCCATATTCTTGATGATATTTTTGGACTGTTGACTGTAGCGACGTAATTGCAACCTTCCAGTATCATCGTTTTTGTCATCTTCTTCCAGATTAGAAGGATTCTGGGGTCCTTTGTAGAAGAATATTGGATTTTCTCCCTTCTTTCGAATAGGAACCACGAAGTACGATTTTTGTATAGACTCTAATGATACATCTGTATGAAGAGTTTGAACAACTCCTATAGTTAGTGGCTCTAAGCTATCTAGCAATTGTAAATAACTTTATACATGATTACAGACATCAATATACTGTAAAGGAGATGCTTCATTAATATTAGATACTGTATTTACAACAGAAGGCTGAGCCTTATCAGACTTAGTCAAATTAATGACAAAAGAGGGAGAGGAAGAGCGATCAAAAGTTTTGTTTCGATTAAGATCGATAACAAAAGGCTCAGAAGAGGTGAGCTCCCTTGAAGAAGATCGTGGATAAGTAGTACGTCCACTGACTGGAATGACTAGAGTATCGGGTCTAGCCTGAGAAGATGGAGAGGGAGTAGTGCGTCCACTGACAGGAATTATCAGCGAACTTTGTGGAGCTTGGGAAGACGATACAGTAGTACGTCCACTGACAGGAATTATCAGTGAGCCTTGTGGAGCTTGGGCAGATGATGAAGTAGTACGTCCACTGACAGGAATTATCAGTGAACCTTGTGGAGCTTGGGCAGACTGCGGAGGAGTGATACGCCCTTTTACAGGAATAACAAAGGTATCGACTTTTGATATCTCATCATCATTATCCATAGCTTGCAAGACTTTTGAGTATTCATCTTTGTACATGCGAGCGTCATTGAAGTAAGCTTCGACTCCTTTGAATGGATAGAGATCTGCAACCTCCTTTTGAACTTCTCCATTATCATCAACATATTTGAAGCACTGATGAAGAGTCGAAGGAACGACATTATGTTCATGCAAGAATGGTCTCCCCAATAGAGCATTGTATGAGCAACCATGATTGTCGATGATGTAGAAAGTAACTTTAGTGCGAAGATCGCCTATTTGAAATTTGAGGCGAATCTTGCCCAAAGGCTCACTTTTTCCTTGATTGAATCCCAAGATGGTAGTGATAGTGCTGGAAAGACTATGCACAGGTATCTTCAGTGCATCTAGCATAGCCTTCGGCATAATACTGAGAGCGGATCCTGGATCAATCAGTAGACGATCAACCTTCATAGAATCGATATATCCTGTATGATATAAAGGACGGTCATGTCGATTATCCTCTAGCAGCATATCGTCTTGCGTAAAGGTAATGTTTGGAATAAATTCCAATATATTATGGCAATGAGAAACAGGTTCTGTTTCCAACTTCTTGAGGAAAGTTAGGCAATTTTCTGCTTGTAATAGTACTTCACTCAGAGTTTCTCGAGTCTCTTTAGAGAGGCGTAAGAGCTCAAAGATTGATAATTTAGCTGGTGTATTGGCTAGTTGAGCCAATATATCAAAATTATAAGGCTTTTCAAGTCCTGTAAGAGATGACTTCTTCAATGGTTTATCGAAGCGAACTTGTTGTTTGCCTTTGTCAGCTGCTGTTGGTTTAGAAGGAACTGTCTCAACAGGAACATTTGAAGGCTCTTCAGTAGAGACTGGTGTTGGAGCTGTAACCGGAGGGACATCAGGAGTTTCTCCAGGAATGTCAGCATAATCTTTCAGATATATTTTTCCTGATCGAGTTCCATCATGAACTTCGACTTCAGATTCAGGTTCAGATTCTATCGAAACCATGTTGCAATTCTTCATCTTGCTCTTGGTTCTTTTATGCTTGATGAGAGCTTCATTCCAGAAACTGAGACCGACACGAGATTGATTATGTCTCATAGTGATGGCTAAAGGTGCTCGGAGTCCTTTGCCTGAGTTCAAACCAGGAGCAGTGGCTAGATCATAACCCACCTTCGCCATTAATTCACGAGATTATGAACTGTATAGATAAAATGCCGACTTGTACTTATCTTCAGATTAAGGTACAGATTTTATCTCCGTAGGGAGTGAATTTTCTGCCAAGATGAAAGTAGAGGTTAGATAAAAATCGGGTGTGATACTAGAAGTCACATTGCATGACTTAGTCTTCCCGAGCTTCTTTTTAGACAAAGGAGTCTTCCGAGGAGAAGAGGAAGACGTCTCAAACTCCATCATTAAATTCGGGTGGATCCACATGATCTCTCCCTTCTTAGTTGTGACAGGAACAAGTCCTTCATTCTGCGCTGGTGGGATGTTCACAACTTCGAGAGTTGCTTTGGGGATAGGAACAATCCCACTTTCCACCATTAAAGGAGGGAAGTCACCGAACTGCATTGAAATTACATTTGATATGACTGTCTTGTCTTTGGGTGTCAGTGTCACAGCTCCTGATTTAATCATCTCTTGGATCTTTCCTTTTAATACATAGCAAGACCGGATTGTATGACCCAGCATTCTATGATATGGACAGTATTTTGGATGATCTGTCTTGTTGGCTTCAACAGGTTTTTGATTTCTGGCAATTGTATTTTGTTACCTTTGAGCAAGCATTCAAAGATACCCTGAACATCGTCCTCGTCGAAAGAATATTCTTCCTTCGGCCGAGGAGGTCTCTGTTGTTGATTTGTTGGAGCTGGAGTAGCTTGGGTAGTCTTTACCTCTTGACTATTGCTCTGGAGATTGACTTCAAGAGCCTCTTTTCCTTTGCGATTATTGGGTCGAGTACTATTGCTAGCACTCTGATTTAATTCTTTGGGAGCCATTTGTACCCCCAGGCCTTTGAAGGTCTCAGCACTGACTTCAGCAGCCTTGGCACTGACGATGAAAGAAGGCCAATCTTGAAACTGAGTGGACCCTGTCCACATACTGATGATTGGTAAGAGATTCGACTTGCAAGTGTCGATAGTAACAGCATCGGGAGTTCCAAGAGGCATTTTGAGGGCTTCTCTTCTGAATCTTTCAATGAAGTCCTCAGTGGTTTCATTATTTTTCTGTTTAATTCTTATGAGGGCTGACATGGTCATGTCATTGAGCCCTTCATAGAATCGTTCAAGAAACATTTGTTTGAAACCGGCAAATGAAGTAATGCACCCATCTGAGAGACTTCTATACCATTCATAAGCTGTTCCTTTGAGACATCTGACGAACACCCGAGTGAGGAGGGCATCGCTTGGTTGCAACTGATCAGTCATTACTTCAAAGTGATTAATGAACTGACTTGGGGAGGTAGTTCCATCAAAGAAAGAGATAGTCGGAGGCTTATATTTAGGAGGATATGATACTTGCTTCCATTCTAACGGGTAAGGTTGCTTGATACCTAACCTTTGTAAACCATCCTTTTGTTTAAATGCCTCAAATTGAGTTCGGAGATTCTTTAACTCTTCAGTAACAATTCCGGAAGATTGTGGAGTTGTAACTTATTGAGTGTAATTGGGAGGAGGGACTGCAGCATATGTACCACCCCCAGCTCCAGACTGACTTGGAGTGGGTTGTACAGGAACATTAGATTGTACCCCCGGAATAGTAGAGGGTTCCGGATTTGGGGCAACGGGAGTATTTAATACCACTGGTGGTACTGTTTGTTGAACTTGCTGAGTTTGATGCTGAGCTTGCATAAGAGTGTGCATAGCATTCAATGTATCTGCCATAGCTCGCAACTGTTGTTCCAAGGAAGAAATCCTCTGCTCATGAGCTTCACTACTAGTTGAAGGTTCATTATTGCCGTCTACCATATAAGTGGTAATCATTCGAGGAATAGACGATGAAACAGTCCGTTCTGAATCATCGCTGTGTGAGTCAATATCTTTCCCGGGACTATTTACAGGAGTCAATACTGGAAAATTGGACTCTCCAAGGAAGTCCTCTGTGATCTCCGGATTACCACTTGGATGAGAAGAAGAAGAGACCCTGGCCAAGGCTCCGGTCCTGGATCGGGTGCCGAGATAAACACCATCTTCAGAATCTGATATAGCATCAGACTGTATTCTACCCCCAATATTTCTGGAAGTCATGTTGACAGAAGCATAAAGAGGTTCATCTTCTTCCAATATTGGTTCATATTGAATCCGTTCGAAAACAGATCGTCTTTTTGGTGAACAACAACACTGAATCACAACCCGAGGTTGGAAGTTGCAACCATGCTTTTTATGGCAAATATGAGCAATGTCATGGCCAGATGGAGTGTCAATTCTCCGTTTATTTTGCAAATACTCCCGGAGATCTGTAGGAACAGATTGGGAAGTACTTGAAGATAGTTTCTGTGTAGAAACTTGTCTTTTGTTCTTCTGTCTTCTCGGTTCTTGAGTGTATAAAGACTGATTAATTTGAGCCACATAGTTCTTGGCATATTCTACATCAGAGTCTAGTATAATTGTCTCAGTTTGATCAGGCTTCTTAATACCAGAAGTGGAACTGAGATGATTCTGATTAAGCTTGTTACGAAGATCCGTAGGAGATATGACTTTGGTATCAGTCTTGGATACTTGTAATTTGCCTTTCTCAGATCGAAAAATTTTGAGAGAAGGAAGATGGGTATTATTCCGACTAGGAGTCGGTAATAATCCATCTTTAGAGGAAGTAGCCAAAAGGCGTTTTCCTTTGTTTGATCTAGTAAGAGTACTAGTCAAATTAACTCCAGAGGTAAAGACCTTAGGAGTAGAGGAGTTGACTAAAGAGTCTTTCTCCTTGGTTGGTACAATATGTGCAAGTTGTGGAGGAATCATTTGTATGTTCTGTGGAAAAGAACCCCCAGCCTGATTTTGAGAAACAATCAAAGGACTGTATCTGTTAGCATACGCTGACTTTAGTTTGGACTTCTGGTCATATGCAGCCTTTTTACTAGCATACGCCGGCTTTGGCTTAGCGTACGCTGCCTGCTGTTGGCTTTTGTACGCTGCCTTTGCCGTACGCTGCCCTTTGACTGCCATACGCACAGAGTCATCAATGGCTAAAGAGCCGACTGCTGTCGTAAGAGTAGAAGGAGAAGAGACTTTGACATATCCAGATATGGTTTTCCTTGGACACACTGACTTGGTTAAAGAACCCACTTTGTCAGCGTGACTAGGAGAAGCCACTGTTGCCGTGTTCAGGGAAGCCGGAGTGTGCTTCGTTGAAGTTGAAGACGCGTTCTTGTCAGCGTGAGAAGTGACAGAAGCGTCTCGGGCTGTCGAAGAAGACTTAGGGACATAAACAGAGCGTCCCTTGGCAGCAGGAAGAGCGGATGAAGCAATTCGGCCCTCCTTCGCCTTGATCATTTCTTCGTAAGCAGATTGGTCGAATTGTACGACCATCGTCTTCTTCGTCGAGCCGATCGACGAAGTATCGTATTGAGTTGTTGCTATCTCATTGGAGGAGACAGCTTTCCCCAGCAGAGTCGCCAATTTGTTTTCCATAAATAAATTCACTTTATTTATTTTGTATCTGAGAAAATTACAACTGTAGGAATCTAATCTAGAAGACGATTACTTTATCCCTTGGACAATGCGATAAAGAAAACTCGAACTTCGAAGAACTTGGACAGCAACTGGGCAATCTCTTTGTTCTCTCTGAAATTAATTGTAGTGTTTGATGAAGATGAAGAAACTCTCTTTTATAGAGTTCTGGATAACTGTTCTGAAGCATACGCTTAGTCAGTTACTTGACGTGTACATAACTGCAGGGACGCGTGGCGAATTCTGAAGGAGACACGTTGGAGTGCGGTTGAAAGTAGTAGAATATATCTAGGAGAGATTGGTGGCATGGATGCCACATTGCATAACTTTTGAATAAGTGGGTAACTGAGTACAGGACACGTGAGAACGTGTGTTGACTGTACATTGAAAGTCATCCTGGATGCATTTGCTGTGATATGCTGTCTTTGTTGAAGAAGGGTCATACGCTAGCTTTTGAAGGCACATGTCTTACAAACACTGACTTGAACAATATAGAGCTATATAAAGCTGATACGCTCACTTCATTGATAAGGAGTCATATGGAGTCCATACGCTCATTTGATTGGCAAGGAGTCGTATGGAGTCCATACGCTCATTTGATTGGCAATGAGTCGTATGGAGTCCATACACTCACTTGGTTGGTATGAAGTCCATACGCTCACTGGTTGAGCAAGGAGTCGTATGGAGTCCATACGCTCAATTGGTTGGCAAAGAGTCGTATGGAGTCCATACGCTCACTTGGTTGGTATGAAGTCCATACGCTCACTAGTTGAGCAAGGAGTCGTATGGAGTCCATACGCTCACTTGGTTGAGCAAGGAGTCGTATGCATTGAGGGAGTAGACACGTGGCTGTCTTCAATCTTCTCAAATACGCCATATCTTCTAATACTGACAAATATCTCTTGAGCGTTGTGCCGCAGATATGATGGCTGACAGACTGTCAGAAATGACAGTAATGATGGCTGTACATTTATGATGGCTGCTGAGCTGTCCTCGTAAGAGACAAAATCATTTCTCGAAAACCTATATGACGGCTAATCTTCATAGAGCAGCTGTCTTTGCACGAAAGACGAAGTGTCAGATTCATCCTTCATTAAATACATGCTGTGCTGTCATTTCAGGAAATAATAAAATATTCACTGAGCGCACAGCCTTTAGATGAGCGTATGGCCTTGGCTGAGCGTATGGCCTTGAGCGTATGGCCTTGAGCGTATGACTTTGGCTGAGTCTTATGTCAGCGTGTCATAATTTTCACACCCTACACATTCATTCATCATTCATTTATTCTCTTGTACTACTATATGTACCATACATTACATACTATGGAACCTACATATTCATTACAAGCCATACTTATACATGCTTACATTAGATAGAATACTTACACCTCGTACATCATTTATTTAACCACTTACTCATGCTTGTATTCTCTATTTAGTTACAAAATGTATATACATTAACATGGGTTAAAATCAAATAGAACATTATATTACACACAAAGGTGCACAAAATGCATGTGCCGAATAGTAACTCCTACTAATAATCAATACTGTACCATCTCAGTATGAATTAAAATTTAGGATTAAAGTATGTTATAGATCTATGTGTTAGCTTTCCGAAACTTCAAACGGATCGCATTTTCGTTTCCGGAAACTCCCGGAATCGCGAAAACACCGAGAACGCGTTTGTCTTTCGTACAGCTGACACTCAAATAATTATCAAGAAAGTTACAGAAAGAATTAGGCCTATTAATACATGTTTTTGGAAAGTTAACTTTAATATGCTTCTTTTAAAAAAACGGAAGAATAAACCGAGCTTTGAGCTAGAAGTTATGACATTTCTAAGTTAGGGCTGAAATTAAAAACGTGGATAAAAATCATGACGGATTTAGGTAGTTTGAGACAAAAGAACACAAGTATATAACATAATATATCAAGAACTCACTCTCTACACTAATATATATATATATATGAGACACTATAGAACACATCTCCAATACAAAAATATGAGATTAAACATGTAATAATTCATTCATACATAACAACAACACATAGTGTGTCCAAATTTGGGATTTTCCCACATGGACACAACCACAACACAAAGGACACTCCTATGACCTCCAAATGGACACAAATGGAGATACAACCATGGGGGTCATTCCTATGGGTTCAAAATAGACCTATATGCGTGAGAAAATAAAAAGGAGAAGGGATTTATACCTTCCGGTAGATCGAATCGAAGAAAAGCCTTCCCGGAGCGACATCGACACATAGAGATTCCAAAAGGACACGAACGAGCTCCGAATCCTCCCAAACTTTGGTAGCTTCCTCCTTGACTAGAATGGAGAAGGAAAGAAAAAGATTTGGTGGCGAAATGCAAGGATTTGGTGAAGAAATTGCTAGGAATTGCTCTCTAGGAATTTGGGGAAGAACAAGAGAGAGAGAGAGAGTGGATGAGAATAATGAAATGAACTTGAGCCTATCCTCTCCCAAAGTGGCTGGCCATATGGGGCTATTTGTTCTATTATGGTAAGGTCCAAAATACCCCCACTAACCTATTCTATGAGTATTAGGAAAGGGCTAATTGGTTGGGGCTAAATTAGTCATTCTAAAGTCTCTAATCACACTAACCTTATCCATAATAATTAGTCTAACCTCTAACTAAAATATTTCTATCATGTGGACTAAAATTAATATCATGTGGGCCATGCCTAACTAGTGTGTGGGTCCCACTAGAGTCAAACTACCCCCGGGTCCCCGTTTCAAGTCGAATTGAGTTGAAATTCGAACCCGACTCAAATAACCCCAAAACAATATCATAAATAATAAAGTAATATCAAAATAATTCAAAGAGGTCAAATGCAAAAATATCCTTAGGCCAAAAATGGCATTAAAATATCATAATCACATGGTTAGGCTCTAGGTCAAACAGTCTCTAGGGTTTTACTAGCAAAACGTCAAAACCACAAGTCATTGATTTAAATAATTTTAAAATAATTTAAAATCACCAAAAATCATATCATGAATTAAATATCATTATTAAAATAATTATAAACACAAAATTTCAAAATTACCCTCATTTGGGAAACTGGGTGCTACAACTCTACCCACCTTAGAAAAATTTCGTTCTCGAAATTTAAGATCGATAGTACTCCTTCTAGTGCCTCTAACCTATCCAATATCTAAGATAATACTTCCTAACACTGGAATAATAAACGGACATCTAAAAAGTGTCAATCTAGGAATACCTCCAATACTGCTCTGTTGTACGGCGGTAATGGAACTTCAATAGAATATGGACTGGAACCTATATCCAAGGGACTGGACCTATTTTAAAGTGGTCTTAACTAAGGATGAAAAGGAACTAATCATAGGCTATAGGTATGCTCAAACTATTATCTTCCTATTAACCATCTATTAATACATTCTATTACCATAGGAACGATGCATTACTAAGACATATAGGCCCCTATCTCTCATAACACATTTATACTCACCAAAAGACTAGTACATCCTATCAAGGCTGACACTATAATCTCTCATAAATCTCATAAGCTACATGTTTATAGACACACATCCCTACGTCAAGGACTAACCTATATATATCTACAACTGATACTAATGGGGTGACGTCCCTATTTCCCAACAATCAAGGTCTAAAATTTTTTTTTATCTAAATCATGCAATTTGAAGGAATAGTATACAAGGTCAGGGCATACCGTAGCAGTTGGAAGTCTCACCTAGGTATACTAATCATTCTAGGTCAAAATAATACTATGGTATCAACACACAAACAATCTAGGGTGTCCTAATTTGGAAGGTAAGGGAACAACAATCATCAAGGTTGTAGGGCTGTCTACCATCCTATATAAAAATTGGTCATTAACAAGCAACTAAGAAATTATTAAAAGGTTACTATTCCATAAAATGGCAAAAATTGAAAATTTAGGCACAACAAATCACAAATAGATTTTTGTCTTGACATGATCTAAGTTGATCAATTTTGGGATAAAACGAGATTTGGACAAGAAGGGAAATCAATGAAATCAAAGTATGAGCACGAGCATCCAATGATGGAGATTCAGGTCATGATTAAATTTAATTCGACTGAGTACGAATACGAGGTTCATAGGCAATGAAAAGATTTTAAGGAGAATTGTCAAGGCTGTCGCGAATGAGACTCTAGGGTCAAGTTTAACTATGTCTCCATTCTCGTAGATTGATACATGAAAAAGCGAACCAAAGTACAATAGGTTGATCAGACCATCATGTACCGGTTCTGATTAGACAATATGTTAGTGGGTGGCCACCCAATAAAATACGTCATGACCAAGCTCGAAAATAGATAAGCTTGCAAAACTAAGGCTAATTTAGCAACATAAGATATAAGGGTGGTAAAGATGAAAGGAATTACATAGTCCAAGTTTCTTAACCAACGGGTCAAGTAATCAGATAAGGTACAAGATTAAGCATCTAAGGAAACAAGCAGAACACCATCACATGTCGGGTCGAAAGAATTGAGTCAAGGCTGGATTTCTAATTGAAATGAGAAGAAATTTAGTATAATGGTAGAGGTTATAGTTTAGCCAGTTGACCAGAAAATCATATCAAGAAAATAGAGTACAAGAAGACGGGTTTTAGTGGGACATGATATACCTACACGAAGGTGAGCTCGTCTAGGTCTTGCATATAAGATTTGTTGGAGGGTAACAGCTAGTATTACATTCCGAATATCAAAGTCACGATAAGGAACGTCAAGGATCTCAATTAGAAAGTGGGAGTTCAAGAGGTGGTAATTAATGCACAAAAATAATGAAGATCGAGTTAGTCATCTGCTTCTGATACGCTTAAGTTCATCTGGTCATAACTTGCCAATCATATCTTTACCTCACCAGTCTCCATATGAAAATTTAACCTTTACTTAAACCCTTACCATGACTACCGTAGGCAATTCCTAATTTCCAAACATCACTCTTGAAGCACAGCCCTCACATTCAGGAATCAATATTAACCATTTATTTAAATTTTCAAGTTCTTTCACCTTGTCTTAAATTTGACCCAAAACCTCTAAATCCCGTTTACGAATTTCTTGAACTTGTTCAAATTGTTCTCCTCGTATTATTTAATTTAAATCTCTAAGCCTTACAAGACTTATCTTCCATCATAAAATCAACTTTCGTATTTTCTTCGACATACACCCTTGAATATTATTCTCCTAAAAATATTTCACAACAATCTCTAAACTTCCATAACTTTGTGTTCTCTCTATCCCTAGTCATTTCCTCGCAACATCTTGTTTAATATCCTTATTAAGCACAATTAACTTCTCTTTTCCATTACTAACCTTCTACATAGCATCAGAGTAAAAGTTTTTCCCAGAATCAATAACCAAGATTTTCTAAGTTCTCAAAACTAGGTTGACCTCTGATATCCTCATTAGTTTTGAATACACCTATAAACTATCTCATAACCCCAAAATTTCTCTAAATGTAATTGTTTCCTGATTGGCAGTATACATCTCTTTATTCTATTCGAGACCTTTACCACATTTCTATCTCAAGTTTCCATATGGAACACTCCATATTTGATTTCCCTTAGATCATCATAAAATAACTAGTTACGTCTTCTCTGAGCTACATAATTTACGTCACTTTCTTAGCCTTCCCCATGCAAAAGATACAAAGATTCAAGGGTTTCGAAGTACATCTGGTAGGGACGACAAGATATGGGTAATTAATGTAATGAGACAGAGTTTAAGATAAGAGGTAAATAAGAATGCAAGGGAATAATGGCGAGAAAGAATAATGAAGATATGTTCCTTCTCATCGGTTCAAACGAGAGGAACCCATCAAGCTTAAATTGAATAGCAAGGAATGAGGGTGAATCCAAACAAGAGGAAAAGGAATTCCAATTGAAGTTCAAAATGAGTTTCTCAGGGGTCGTCCCAGAAATCTCTCAAAGAATCCTAAGTGTGATTGAGTACCTTGGATTTAAAAATATTAATCTAAATACAAAATTAAATCAACAACTACAAAATTTTATCAAAATCATCAACTAATAGCAGGATTCAAAGTTCTACAATGAATCCACAAAATCAAATTCAAATCAAGGAAAAAGGTGAATCAAAACAAGGAAAAGGAGTTTAAATCGGAATTCAAAATGAGATTCTCAAGGGTCATCCCAGGAATCTCTCAAGAAATCCTAACAGTGATTGAGTATCCTCTCATCCTAACATCTTAATTTATATATCCTATAGCAGGCTCGTAGTAGTACAACTAAGTCGTTGCGCTACTACGAAATCGTACTAATGCGAATCTCGACCTGCATGGGCACCACTAAAAACGTGTCACGACCCGCACCCTAGAGTTAGGGCACGAGAACATAACAACGCCCAGCCTACGCCACAGTGTCGGCGGTAGAACGTTGTCCTAGGTCTCAATGCATCTAACAGTATAAGACTAAACAGTTTATACTTCCCGAATGGGGGTGACATAGCAGAATGTAAACTCAATCACATCTAAGGTAGAACATAAAGGAAAATAGATAAAACATGAAATCGAAAAGAGATACAACAGATAGAAGTCTAAGTGTCTAAGATACAAACTCAGAATACATCTCAAAACCAAAATACAATAATCCATAAATACAACTCAAGATGACTGAAAATAAACTATAAGCAAAAACCCTAGCTATCTATGCAACCTCTACTGTCTCCTCTAGGCTAGCAGGCAACCTCCAGGCTATCTGTAAAATTTATCAACAGGTCCAGTCAGGACAGGAGCGAGCACAATACATCTCAACAAGTCATAGCAGGAAAGGAAATATAATCATGCTAGAGAATAAAATACAGGATCTGAAGAAATAGCATAATGTAAAAAGAGAGACTGTAGGTAAATATCTATGATATATATAAAGAGAGACAGTGCTAGTAATTCAGAGTACTGTATAAACATGTGAATGGCTAAGGACTGATTCATGATTACACTACTGGAAATTGATTCATGATTACACTACTTGGATTTATTCACATGTTCACTTATACTCCCCCATCCCCAATCAATACACAAGGATCCGTTCAAGTTACATTAAGATTCATGATTATACTACGTTGTCCATAAAGGGTAATTCATGAATTGATTCGTGAAGGCTCGGTGATCATGAGGGTACATGAGTCACTAGCTGATTCCTGAAGATTCATGATAATAGAAGCATGAGATACGTGATGTAAGTGAAACACACATGACAAAAGTATCTGATGCTCCCGAGAGGGATAACATCTCATGAAGGGATCCATATAGTACCAATCCGTGTTACCAACGTGTCAGCATCAAGTAAGATAGTCTAAAGCAGAAAATATAATCCTAAACATGATATAAAATGATTAGAGAATGTACTCGCCTGATATCTGAATGTCCAAGGTAAAGATACTGTCCGAGGAGAGGTATCTGGCTCCTAATTAGAATAGCACAAGTCACAACATATCCAGAAGGGTAATATAAAGTACTATAATGCATTCTACATGAATCTAGGTCAAACTAGGCCAAAGTCAACCCTTGGTCAACTCTGGTCAACTGTACTAGTCAACTAGGTCAAACTAGGTCATGTCCTAACCCAACAAGTCTTACTAGGTCTAACCAAGACTATCGTAGCAAGCACACATCAATACAAGGCTATACAAGCCAACATACACCCAACTCTATATAGCATGCAATTATTCAATACTCAAATAGGCAAGAATTCACATTGGATATACACTAGGTAATCTATTACTTTAAGCTATATATGTCTACACATATATACACATGCATATATTGGTATTCAACATTAGGTCTATAATCATGGCATTTCAAATGGTTATATAAACTTATATATTACAACACAATATGCTAACATATATATAATATATATACATACATAGCTAAGTTAACTATATTCATACATACTTATTTAAGAGGCTATGTGTGTGTATATAAACATGGCAAAGGGGCAAGTGAGGGTTAAATGGGCATACATAGTGTATATATATCAAAGAGTGTCAAAGTGTAAGTGAACAATGTGTCAAGTGTGATAGTGTCAACATAGTGTAAGGGGTACATGAGGTAATATAGGATTTGTGTTAACATAGAACATTACATCTCATTAACTTGTATATTGCATACATTACATCTATTATTACATTACATTCATGCTTGCATTTATTCATCATTCATTTATTCTCTTGCACTACTATATGTACCATACATTACATATTATGGAACCTACATATTCATTACAAGCCATACTTATACATGCTTACATTAGATAGAATACTTACACCTCGTACATCATTTATTTAACCACTTACTCATGCTTGTATTCTCTATTTAGTTACAAAATGTACATACATTAACATGGGTTAAAATCAAATAGAACATTATATTACACACAAGGGTGCACAAAATACATATGCCGAATAGTAACTCCTACTAATAATCAATATTGTACCATCTCAGTATGAATTAAAATTTAGGATTAAAGTATGTTATAGATCTATGTGTTAGCTTTCCGAAACTTCAAACGGATCGCATTTTCGTTTCCGGAAACTCCCGAAATCGCGAAAACACCGAGAACGCATTTGTCTTTCGTACAGCTGACACTCAAATAATTCTCCAGAAAGTTACAGAAAGAATTATGCCTATTAATACATGTTTTTGGAAAGTTAACTTTAATATGCTTCTTTTCAAAAAAACGGAAGAATAAACCGAGCTTTGAGCTAGAAGTTATGACATTTCTAAGTTAGGGCTGAAATTAAAAACGTGGATAAAAATCATGACGGATTTAGGTAGTTTGAGACAAAAGAACACAAGTATATAACATAATATATCAAGAACTCACTCTCTACACTAATATATATATATATATATGAGACACTATAGAACACATCTCCAATACAAAAATATGAGATTAAACATGTAATAATTTATTCATACATAACAACAACACATAGTGTGTCCAAATTTGGGATTTTCCCACATGGACACAACCACAACACAAAGGACACTCCTATGACCTCCAAATGGACACGAAATAGACACAAATGGAGATACAACCATGGGGGTCATTCCTATGGATTCAAAATAGACCTATATGCGTGAGAAAATAAAAAAGAGAAGGGATTTATACCTCCCGGTAGATCGAATCGAAGAAAAGCCTTCCCGGAGCGACATCGACACGTATAGATTCCAAAAGGACACAAACGAGCTCCGAATCCTCCCAAACATGGGTAGCTTCCTCCTTAACTAGAATAGAGAAGGAAAGAAGAAGATTTGGTGGCGAAATAGAAGGATTTGGTGAAGAAATTGCTAGGGATTGCTCTCTAGGAATTTGGGGAAGAACAAGAGAGAGAGAGAGAGAGTGGATGAGAATAATAAAATGGACTTGAGCCTATCCTCTCCCAAAGTGGCTGGCCATATGGAGCTATTTGTCCTATTATGGTAAGGTCCAAAATGCCCCCACTAACCTATTCTATGAGTATTAGGAAAGGGCTAATTGGTTGGGGCTAAATTAGTCATTCTAAAGTCTCTAATCACACTAACCTTATCCATAATAATTAGTCTAACCTCTAACTAAAATATTTCTATCATGTGGACTAAAATGAATATCATGTGGGCCATATCTAACTAGTGTGTGGGTCCCACTAGAGTCAAACTACCCCCGGGTCCCCGTTTCAAGTCGAATTGAGTTGAAATTCGAACCCGACTCAAATAACCCCAAAACAATATCATAAATAATAAAATAATATCAAAATAATTCAAAGAGGTCAAATGCAAAAATATCCTTCGGCCAAAAATGACATTAAAATATCATAATCACATGGTTAGGCTCTAGGTCAAACAGTCTCTAGGGTTTCACTAGCAAAACGTCAAAACCACAAGTCATTGATTTAAATAATTTTAAAATGATTTAAAATCACCAAAAATTATATCATGAATTAAATATCATTATTAAAATAATTATAAACACAAAATTTCAAAATTACCCTCATTTGGAAAACTGGGTGCTACAATTATAGTCCTTGTTTCAATATCAAAAAAATGTATCTTTTGAATGACTTATGTCTTTAAATTTTCACTGCTATTATTCAATGTATCTTCTTAGGACTTTTGTGCGACGACCCCGTCGTAGCCGCTGTATTGGCCGTTATGGAACGAGCGCAATTTAGGCTCATGCGGCATCACGCATTAGCAAGGACGATCGCTCCTACGGGAGCGGAGCATGACACGCTTGGCCTAGCGACGACGGCTATCTTGATTGTAGTGGTGGTTCTTGTATGATTGAGAATGTTTACGTGTTTACTCGAGTATTTCCTAACACTTAAAAAGAGTAAGAGTCTAGCCAGTAAGTAAATGGTGCTTGTAAATATTTCGAGTAGGTGGTTCTTGTGAATGATTCAAGTAGTAGAGGCTAGATGAGTCAAATGTATGTGTCGCAAGTGGATGAATCCAGTACATCAATTCGTGTTGTGACAGAAAATCAAAACAGAACTATACTAGAAGCTGAATCATAATAATCATCAAGTAAATAAAAACTATCAGAGAATACTCGTTTTTCGTCCGAGCAATAAATGAGGATCGATGTCCAAGGTGGTGTCACACAAACCTATATTTGAGATATACAATGTTATATAGTGTTCAATAGTAAACAATAAATCTAAATCAATAATTGTATACTGCTAGGCTATTCTAGGTTAATACAGGTCAAGCTAGGTCAATTCTAGATTTAGAAAGTCAAAATTGGGTCATACTTGGTCAACTTGGTAAATTTGCCTAATTCTAAAGTTTTGCTAGAAGTCTAGCTAGTGATAAACTAATGAGCGGTCAATTCTAGATTTAGAAAGTCAAAATTGGGTCATACTTGGTCAACTTGGTAAATTTGCCTAATTCTAAAGTTTTGCTAGAAGTCTAGCTAGTGATAAACTAATGAGCATCTACTATACATACCTCATATATATATATATATATATATATATATATATATATATATATATATATATATATATATATATATATATATATATGTATATATAAAAAAATATATATATATATTATACTAGAGGTTAGTATCTATATAGGGTGGCCTATATACATTGGTTGACTCCTAAAGGCTACAAAGGACTGGTATGAAATGGAGGGTCTGATACATCCAAGAATACTCAAGGCACACACTCACTCATTTCTTAAGGCCACCCAAAATTCACACAAACTGAACCTGCCTATACAATACTCACCAAAACCCTTCTACCCTTCACTAATATACTCCATACTACCTCTCTATTTTTCTACTTCCATTTCCCTACTCCTATCTAATTTTTACCTTTCCCTTTACCTAAGCCTATATATATATATATATATATATATATATATATATATATATATATATATATATATATATATATATATATATATATATATATATATATATATATATATATATACCTTTCCCTTTACCTAAGCCAAGATATATATATATATATATATATATATATATATATATATATATATATATATATATATATATATATATATATATATATATATATTTTTAAGGAAACACAATATATTATTAATGAAAAGGAGCAGTACAGCAGTACATCAACCGGGTCCCACAGGAGGGGGACCCGGATTCAAAACTCAAAATTCGAAACGAGACACAGTACAGCAGAACACAACAGGCGGAAGGGTCCACGTGGGGGGGCACGTGGAATGGACGCGGGGCCCGAGGGGGCTAGGTCCAGGCGCTAGTCCCGAAGGGGGAGGGGGGCCCGAGGAGGCCTCGGGACACGGCGGCTGGGGGTGGCGCAGCCCCGCCGGGGGGGGACGCCGGAGGGATCGAGCACCGACGAGGCTCGACCGAGGGAGGGAGTCGAGGCGGGGGGGCAGCTCGGATCGACCGAAAAGCTGAGAGGGGAGCTGCAGGCAGTCGGCAGCCGGGCGGCCATGGAGGGCAAGGCCGCGAGCGGCCAAGAGGGACCGGGGGGACGTCTGCTGGGGAGCCGACGGGGGGACACGACGCCGCAGACTGAGGGAGGACGTCCGCTGGGGGACAAAGGAGAGGGGAGGGCGCTCGCCGGGGGGGAGGGCACTCGTCGGGGAGCCGGAGGGGGAGGACTCCACCGTCAGGAAGCCGACCCAATGCGCCGACGGCAGGCGACTACTGGAGGGCAAGGGGAGAGGGCTGTCGGGAAGCCGTCGACCAGGAGGCCGACGGGAGCGCTAGGGGTAGCGTCTCTCTCCCAGAGAGAGGAGGGCCGCCTCCGCCTGGGGATGGGCGGAGATCCAGAGCCACCGCAAAGTGGCTGGATCTTGCCAGTAGGCGCCGGCCGAGGAGGAGGGAGACGGTGCTAAGGCAGAGGTCAGAAGAGGAGCGAAAAGAGGCGACTGGAGGGGGTAGGCCGACAGGGCGAGGGGCTCCCCGACGGAGGGAGGAGCCGGAGGGGAAGGGAGGGGGGCGTCTGACAGGGCCGTCACCGAGGAGGCCGGCTGCGCAGCAAGAAGGGAGTCAGGGTGGAAGATGGCGGCGGGGGAAATCGCCAGAGGAACGGCGGCGACCGTGGCGGAGGGCACCTTGGTCGGAGGACACGGCTGGGGTGGTCCGGAAAGAGACAGGCAGGTCCCCGGAGCCTCGGAGACGGGGACCACCGGGAAGGCGGGGGGAGGAGGGATCGAAGCGGACTCCTCGCGGGGAACTGGGAAGTGACTCTAGGGGAGGAGGGCGGAGGGGGTGGTCGAGCCTAGAGGAGGGAGCGACACGGCGGTGGGGAAGGCAACTGATAGGAGAGATGGGCCGGGGCCGAGAATGGAGGGGCCCGGATCAGGCGGAGGGCGCCGCGCGCGGTGACGCCTACGACGCCGAGGGCGTCTGCGATGCCGAGGAAGCGATAGACGGGGGAGTGGGCTGCCACACGTCGGGCAGGGGCCGGGCGGCGGCGCCGGGGGAGAGGCGACTCCCCACGGGGATGAAGGCCAGGAGGCGCCTGGCCAACCGCACAGCGCTGGAAGACCGGGAGGAGGGGGGCCTCGCTTGGCTGTAGGGCGCCGGGGGGCCGCCGGCTGCCAGCCAAGCGCGGGAGGCGAAGGGGCTCCTCCCCATGGGAACCAAAACCAGTGGCATATATATATATATATATATATATATATATATATATATATATATATATATATATACACACACACACACACACACATTGCACATAGACACTCAAGCTCACTCTTTCACCCCCTCATCCCCTCTTACACATAATATATATATATATATATATATATATATATATATATATATATATATATATATATATATATATATATATATATATATTGGAACCAGGTAAATTATTTCTGGAATCGCTCCCACTGGGATTCGAACTCCTGACCACATGCATCTCTCTTAACCACTAGGCTAGAGATCATTTGCAATATATATATATATATATATATATATATATATATATATATATATATATATATATATATATATATATATATATATATATTTCAAATGATCTCTAGCCTAGTGGTCAAGTGAGATGCATGAGGCCCGAGAGGTCAGGAGATCGATTCCCGGTGGGAGCGTTCGCCACAATTACCTTCTTTCAAAAAAAAATATATACACTGAACTCATTCAAACACACACACACACACACACACACACACACACACACACACACACACATGCATCACATGCCTATCACTCCATGTTAGCCTGCCCAAGCAGTGGCCAAGATCCTGGCCATACACACACTCTACCTATAGTACAACCCATACACATTTCCTAATCTCTCACTCTCAGTAGCAGGGAAACATGCTTCACTGCTGCTGCTGCCATTTCTCTAAGAAGGCAGCATCTGCTGCACTTCCAATCCAAATGGCAAAATCTGCCACTCTCCCTAATAGCACAGAAATAATCCCAAGTGCAGGCCAAGCTAACACTGCCCCTGCTACAGAGCTATAACCCGAGCCCCTTCTTAACAGTCCTATTCTCCCCTCCCTTGCTGACATTACCACAAACACTTGAGCACCTCACTGAACACCCTCTGATACTGCTCTTATTCTCGACACTCCAAAACCAATTGATACCAATATATACACCAAGCCTCCCTTCTCTAGCTTAGTGAACCATAATCATATATTCATATATAGATATGCTACATATATATATGCTATATATAGGACAGTTAAGAGGTAATCATATTATACACTCACGAGCATTTGTATTGGTCAGGATATTGTAATGCAGTATCAGACCAGTACAAAGGGAACTGAACTCAAGTGTAG
The DNA here is from genome assembly GCA_029216955.1 of Iris pallida. NCBI lineage: Eukaryota > Viridiplantae > Streptophyta > Magnoliopsida > Asparagales > Iridaceae > Iris > Iris pallida. Next base: position 8,918,670 of record JANAVB010021399.1, read on the forward strand.
ATGAAACCCCCATGACCTAAACTCACACCAAGCCTTCACCAAGGTCTGGACAATACATAGATATGAAAATCCAAGAGATATAGGCCAACAAAGTCTTGAAAGATGAACTTAGATGACTGAACTCTAAGAAAGGCAGGACAGTAGGTAAATGAGTGAAGGGATCAAGTTTGATCATGTGATGTGGAGACTGAATCATTTTGGGATATGCAGGACATGCTTCCCATCTCAAAGGGACTGAACCAAGGATTAGGATATGGGTCTGCACATTTGAGTGAAATGGTGATGGATGCAAGATTAATTTGGACTGAACCAATACGAGTGGTAAGGGACAGATACAATGAGTAGTGGATTGATATGTATATGAGAACAAGGACAGAACAAATGAAAGGAAATGGTTTTGTTTAAAACAAGGAATTAGTGCAGGGATTTAATCATCAAAGTGTCATTATTGGCTTAACACTAAGGATTTCTGACTGAACCAATTGTAGATGGAATGGAATGCAACAATGAGTGATGTGAAGATTATTGCCATCATGGGCTGCATCCATAATGCAAGCAGAGGATCATGGGTATATGCCAAAAAGTGAAAAATGAGGCTGGACCGTGCAGAATATTGCATCATACATGTTACCTCTATGATACCAGTATGTAGGACAGGGAGTGCAAGGCATTAATCATAACTGGAAGGAGCAATGTACTGATGTTAAGTATGTGTCTGCACTTACTGATATGTCTGACATCTAAGTGATATAGGGATTGTACCAATGGATGCAGGGGATTCGACTGAACATAATGTTCAGGTATCAACTAAATCTAATAAATAGTGACACCATTCATCCAATATTCGACTGGAAACCATAGTAAGAAGAAGAAAGTAATGAAGGTTTTGAATAATGCTATGAAGACTAAATTGCTTCCAACTATTGGGACTGATAATCAGATCTGTTAGTAAATGAACATAAAGGTTAATGTAGTGAAGTGACAGCACAGTGTTTAAAAGGGATTAATACTTAAAGAAGTATTGGACTGTACAATTAGGATGTGAACTAGACAATTAGAAATGCCAAGGAGCTGCACCTGAGGAAATGCATTGGACTGCACATGCATCTCTGGATAGAACAATGGACAAATGTAGAACACAAAGTACCCAAGTCCCCAAATCCTATTTAACCCATCAAATTTATTCTATATCACTTGACAACCAATTATAGTTAAGACATATCAATCAAACCCATGTCAACATGTAAAACTGAGATTTGAACATTAAAAACCCTAAGAGTCATTTCATCGAATACTTAGCGTGCGTATCCGATACTCTCGTGACATGCACATCAAATGAATCCAAACTTGTCCCAAATTCTTTCTAATGCCATGGGGACCCTATATGAATGCATCTATATTAAGGAATGTAAAATCAGAGGGTGTTTTGAGGCTCTTACCACTTGAGAGATAGATTCTCAAAGAACAAAACCAAGATGAGATCTCCTTCAACTTCCAATGGCCAAATTGTCCCAATAGGCTCCTACTAGCCAATAGAGGCTTTCTCTCTTCAAGGGGAAGAGGTTGCAATTCGTTTGAGAAAATTTGGACTCAATTTGGATGTTGGAGGCAACTTGGGGAAGAACAGAAATTAGGGTTAGAGTTCGTAATGAAAAGAGGGAAGAAGGAGGCTATGTAGCTATTAATATGAAGGGGGAGCCCCTTGTGTCCGGCGAAGTGGAATGCTAGTGTAAACCCCCTAAATTTCTACTACGATTTTTTTAAATAAATTGGTATTTAACGGTATTTACTTGTACTTCGTATTTATACGTCGCGTACAAGTTCGCATTCTCGTAAATGTGTGTCGCATGCGAATTTGTATTTTTGTATTACTCGGCGAGTGCGAATATGTGCGAGGTACATATTTTTAGAGAACATTTTATATAGAAATATAGCTTTCAAATAATAGGTGGTAAATGTTTTTATTTATTTTATTGCTAAAATGTTACACAAAGCATTATATTGAGAAATTTCCAAAACTTATTTATTATTATTAGAAGTCTATTTTAATTATTGGTAATTTAGAAAGTAAGTTTTCTATATTATTCTAGATTTATGAGTGATACATGAATTTAAGTCATATAATTATTATGATTTTTTGAAATTAATTATTAATATTATATTTTATTATTTGGAAAAAGATATTTAGTTTTATTTATTTAAATTACGATAATTTAACTTGAAAAAGATTTGATTCCAATAGATCTTTAAATTTGAATTATCTATATTGGATTTGGATCGGATCAAATTGCTTTTAGATCGATTTTAATTAAATAGTGGAATATCTAAGGGGAATTTAAATTCTCCCTATCCTTATCCAAGTAGGGCTTCCACCTCCTATAAAAGGAGAGGCCCCTCGTTCTCTTTTCTCCATAATTTTTGCCATCCAAACTTCTCCAACCCAAGACATCATGCATCGTGTCTGTGTTCGTGTCCATCCACTATATTCTTTATACAAATACATGGTTCTCCATCCCGTGTCCGACATTCTGGACACCTCCGTATCGGCAGACCCCAGCCGCTTCCCTGTCACCGTTCTACCGCCACTCTCCTTCTTCCTGCCGTTTCCGTCGCCGCCACCAATGGCAACACACCAACGCCACCCCAGGACTCTCACCACTCCGGCCCTGGCATCCTACCGATCAACTCCGCCATTAGCACCTCCAGTCCCCAGCCCCGATAATACCAATGCCTGCGAACCATCCGATCACAACGCCTCCACCACCATCATCATCCTGAATCACCTATCGAACCCCCATCGCCACCATCGGACCACCACCGACCTCCCAGATTCTTCACCACCCGCACCAACGACATTGCCACCAGCAACACAATCCATTACCACTGCACCACCACCACCACGGCCATCGCCAGACTGGCACCAGCGCCACCCAAAATTACCAAACCCACAAAAATTATCGTCACCATAAAAAGTAAGATAAAACACCACCACCATCATCCTTACCTCCGGTCACCGTTGACCACCGATCCCCACGACTGCCTGCTGAGAGGAGCGCCGTCGATCTCCACAGATCTGAGCGCATTACCGCACTCTGCCGCGACCGCCTGTCGAAACCGACGTCGAACCCCTCCATCGACTCTTTTCCCTCCTCTCGTGTGCCGCCACGAATGGCCGTACGAAGCCTTCGTGCAGCAGTGCGCCGGTCTTCCCCGACGAGCTCTGCCGTACCGCGAGCCGACCAGCCTCCCCCGACGTCTTCTCCAGCTGGGCGCCTCCGCCGAGCGCCCATCCCCGGCGAGCCGCGGTCGCCGATGAGCCGCTGACGCATTCCCCGCTGAGCCCTCGCAGCGCCTCCACCGGCGCATGCCACTCAGTGAGTCCCCGACCTCCTTCCTCCTTCTCTCCCTCTTTCTTGCTCATTCGATTCTCTCTTCACCTAAATTTTCCTCTTCGTTCTCCGTTTTACAAGGAGCAGCATGTGTTGACATGTTGCTTATTTGTTTCCTTTTCATTATAGTTGATTGTTTTGTTAACATCTTATGGGTTTTATCTTTTTGTGTGTGTTTGGGTTCTCTCTCCCTCTCGAGAGAAGAGACAACACACTGCAGTCATTATTATTATTAATTATTATTATTATTATTACATGTAGATATTATTATGGTATTACATTGTAAAATTTGTATAGATACATATTATTTTAATTATTTCTATGAAATATAAGAACTTGCAATATATAATATTAGCAGTATTACTTTTAGCCTTATCATGATACTTATATTGATATTGTGGTTATCAAAATATTATTATTCTCTAAATTAAATCATATTAACATGGTCTTAATATATATATATATATATATATATATATATATATATATATATATATATATATTCACTACAAGAAATTCGGGTTTCTGTGACAAGTAATTTGTGACAAGTGTAAAATTTGTCACTGAAAGGGATATTTTTGTGACAAAATTTTTTTGTTGTCACTCATAATTTGATTTCGTGACAACAGTTGTTTTCCGTCACACAGTTAAATCATTTAGTGACCAAGTTTCTATTGGTCGTCACTTAATGTTGTCACTGAAATAAAATTTAAATTTAAGATTTATGTCAAAGACAAGTTATATGTGATAAGTAAAAATACTTGTCACTAAAGGGTTTTTTATAGTTATAAGAAAATATTAATGTCACATAAAAGTATTAGACACAAGTTAAAAATTTTATTCTTGTCACTTAAAGTTTCTTTTAGTTACCAAATAATTGTATGTCACACAAAAGTATTAGTCACAAAGAAAAAAAAAATTCTTGTAACAAAAACTTAAAATACATCAAAAAATTAAATAAACAAAATATTCTTTTTTTGAAAAGATAAACAAAATATTATGATTTTGATTTAATTTGACATTAATATTTAAAGTGAAACCGAATTTGGCTATACTAAAAAAATTTATGTCATCCTAATCCGGCTGTAACATGTCAAATATACATTGAGTCTTAATCGAATTTGAAATTAATATTCTATCCTAATATTCTATCCTATATATGGATACCAACAGGAAACATACCCATAAATATTACAATCGGCTCCCACCTTTTCCCATGGGAGCCGATCCTAGCAATTCCGTCCCTCCCTTTTTTCCACGATTTTTTTTTGCTGCCAAATTTCCCTCCCCTCTTTCCCGCTTTAAAACCAAGCAATCGACATATTCCTCCCTCTTTTTTCCCTCAAGGTCGCCTCCCAAAAACTCTCCCCCCTAAAAAAATCAATTGAAGAAGAGGTATGGATTCTCCCTCACTTCTATAAAAAAATTTTCTGTCCTTGAATGATATTGAACCCTAAAATTCTTCTACTCTCAACCCGCCTCTCCATTGTCTATCCTACGGTTGCAGCAATCGTTCCCCAAACGAAGCCGGAAGCTGCTCGAGAAGGACAGATAGCCATTGATCAGCCATCATCGTAGAATTCTTAAGGTGCGTGTTTGAAATTTACTAATTGAGAAACCTTCTGTGATTTTAGCGTTAGAATTAACTAGTTCTACTTATATATATTTGCATGTCTCTTCGTGTTGTATATGTTGAATTATACAACACGATAAAACTGTTTACAACACGACAAAATTGTTTACTTTGAATTTTTTTCTTAACTCGGGATATTGTCGCATTACAGTTGGTGTTTCGTTAAGCTTCCCAAGTAAATATCACATGTTAATTCCAAAAGATGGAGCAAATCAGTAATATCTTGATACCAAATGCTCAATTCCATGAGCCTACAATCAGAAAACAAAGATTAAATTCGAGATACAGAACAGAATTTCTATAACAAATAAAACCTGGAGAAAACAACAACTTGTTTATCATTGTTGACATCTATCTATGTAGTTTCAAGCTTGGATGAAATCATGGACCATAATATCTACTGTTAGTGATTCTGATGACGAGGAATTGTTGTTATTTATTGTGATGTTCACAATTCCACTATTATTCATTTTGTTCTATAAGAGTAATTTTGTTATTTATTGTGATGTTTAGAGTTCCATTGTTATTACATTGTTATTGCATTTGAGTGTTTTCTGATATAATGGTTCTTTCTTACCACTATTTTTATGAAGAAAGTCAAGCTTTCTTTGCAGCCCTTGGTGTAGCCCATGCAATTGGCTTACCTTTGGGAGTGGACTCACACCATGAAGTGGTGATTCTGTTGCTTTATTTGATAAAACAAGAACATGTCTTGGGCACTTTGGGTTGAAATCCCATTTGAATATTCTCTTTGGGCTTTCATAGGTGAATCATCTCTGTATGTGTGAGCAGGCAAGCCAAACGTGGTCCATAATGATTTAGCCAAATGAGATAGTGTGCTAGGAGGCAAGCCAAACGTGGTCCATAATGATTTAGCCAAATGAGATAGTGTGCTAGGAGGCAAGCCAAACGTAGTCCATATAGAGAGAAAATAGGTCAATGTCTTGTTCAAACCACTTTCATTCTGTCATTGGTTCCAACAAAGATTGGAAATATTATAAGTTAATAATTAATATGTAGGTCATTGTAGAAGCATGGGGAAATTTCTAAATCGATGCGCAGGGTATCAAATATAGATATGGTATCAAAATAGCATAAATCACACAGGCCACAGAAAAAAAAACAGATATCAAATATAGATATGGTGTCCAATGTGTTCTTCACTAAAATATAAATTGGACATAGTTTAACAAGAATTATCATGAATTAGTAAAGAACAATGCGATTATCCGTAGAGATATAATTTCTAAGCTGTACTAGTTAGTAGTTCCTGATTATTAGATAACTACACTGTTATAACATTATGATCCATTTCCGCTAGGCTTATGGTCAAACATATGTTAAAGGGTAGACTAGCTAATCTAATGACACTATTCTTGATATGGTATCATCCACCATGCATCTTACAAATATAAACAAGCCTTTCACATTGAAATATTATCCTGGCATTATATCTCGTTGCATCAGCAATATGATATAATATTAACAATTCACATATGGATGGATACAAATATGCATATCATATTATCTTAACTCTGTATAAGGATACAAGTTTGATATCCATAAGTTTTTCATTTGTGGATCAGCCAAAAGGAAATTTTTAGTGTATGATACTAGTACCTTACACCGGGTGCGAATCCATCTAAAAAGTTCGAGACATCAGAAGTTCTTGGTGGTCCCCGTGTGAATGTATCTAAAAAGAGAGAAATTAAGGATAACTCAAAGAAAATAGGGACCTTCTTTGCCAAACTTAATAGTGGGGATATATCTCCAACTGCTGCAAGTAGGCTTGGTCAGCTCTGTCAATCTTTGGACTCCGGAAACTTTGTTGATGCTTTGCATCAGCAGGTATGTATAGGAGAAAACATTATTTATAGTGAGGCAAAATTATTAACTAAATCTGTTTCTAACTTCTTATTCTTGTTTTTGTGATTCTCCTTGTATTGTTTTGTTTTTATTTTTATTACTCATTCCTTTATGCTTGATCATATATTAGTGATTAGTATGTTGCTGTATGAGGATAGGTGTCAGGTCAGGTCAGATTTGCTTAAGGCCATTCTCAGGTTAACCCATTTATGTTCAATATAAACCAGACTAGTTTATGGCTCAACCTGTTTAAGTTAAACCCAGAACAGTTATGTTTAACCCTTGTAATTCAAAGAGTATTATTTAGCTCTATACAGAATTTCTGTACTCTATTTTAACATATTGATGTTGTCAACTGATTGGCATCATGGTTGCAAGGACATGAATGTGACACAATACAGACATGTCGAAACAGGCACAACATTGATTTTGGCGTGTCCAATTGTATTTGGAGGTTCATATTGTCCAATACATAACTGACATGACACAATACTGACATGGCACCTGTTTTCAGTGTATGTGCTTCTAGTTTGGCATAATGACCGAAAATCCTCGTTCCACTATGCTGAATCTCCTTGCCTCAATTTTCTGTTCAACATTTTAAGACAGCGAAAGTAACATTGTTATTACAGGCCATTCAGGTCAACTCCCTTAACCAGACTGATCCTCGGTCTGAACCAATATCAGCCTACAAAAAAATAGTAGAAAGCTTGGGTCAATGGCTTCTCTAGTCTCTATTTTATCTTTCCCTAGAGCATTTGGGGGATTAACACTTGCTGTTTGATTTCTAACATGTTTATTAGGTTATAACATCATAAAATGGGATGGGTGTGAGGGGTTATTGCTATTTCTGGATCGTTACCATGTGACTGCACAAGTCTCCTAGCACTGAAATACCTTATTTTATTTTTTAAACTTTAAAAACATCGTAAGGTAGATTGTGTGCATTAGAAAAAACAATTTGTGATTGACATCTAAAAACTTACCCGAAATCGAGGGATAGCAGGCGTAGTACCTATCAATTTTGTGGCATTTATTAGGGTGTCATTTGTCACTTGTTATGATGCTGGTTTGAGTTTCAAAACATCCTCTCCAATAAAATGGGGGTAAGGCTGCACCATAACTATTGTGGCACCAAAATTCCTAATATTTTGATTTTGGAACCAACCAATCCCCTAACACCACACACAAATTAAGTACACAGGTAATACTCTTCTCTCTTTCATTCACACAGATTCTTGTTAAACATTAGATATTATATGGAGGTCAGGCTGCATCATATCTTTTATACATAGAGGATAGTTATAGTACTTGACAGAGGATAGATGTAGTACTTGACATCATGACATGTGTCCATTAGTCGTATCCATGATGGATAGAGGGAAGCTCAAGGTCCTCTCTACCTCACTCCATTTAGGAAGCACCGACACCCAAATCTTGTGTCATGCTAGTGTCGTGTCTGATATGTACAGGACTCTCTCTCTATATATGTGTGTGTATGTGTGTGTGTGTTCCAAAATTGGTGTCATGTTGTATCTGAATCACTGCAATGTACCATTCTGTTTCTGTTAGTAATCTGCTCTGGCTTGAATTGTGTGCTTCTAAGACCAATGGATTAGATTATTCTTTATTTGTCATGTTGTATCCGAATTGGTGTCATGTTGTATCCGAATTGGTCTCTGTTCCAAAATTGGTGTCATGTTGTAACCGAATCACTGCAATGGACTTTCTTTGGATATGTGTTATTGTTCTTGATTTTTTGTTCCCTAAGGACAAATTGGGAGGGGGTTGAATTAATGATCAAAGATATGTCCATTTTCCACCATGGATTAGCTTTTAATTGGAACATTTGAATGAGAGCCAAACAAGTTTGTTTGTTCCAATGTATTTACTGTTTCTAGTCCAGGTAAATTGATATCTTAATCCATAGACGAGCACTCTGTCATTACAGATTTGGACTCTCCCACCTCTCCAAAACTGCATAAACATTGAAAAGATTGATACTTTGATCAGGTATATGGTACTTACCGATGCCGTAAATTTTGCGCTCTTGAGACCAGTCCAGAAACTCTATATCATATTGTCTTTTTAGTTACTATAACTTCCTAATTTCTGTAAATCTATGCTTGAAGATTTGTTAACACTAAATTATTTTTTCAAAGCAGATAATGGTTTGTTATCGAGGTGGACGACCTGGAAGAGTTACACGAAGTGTGCGAAATGGTATACAAGTTAATAGTTTTTTGTTATGGATTTTAGATTTGTTTTTTCTAAGCATATAATTTTTTTTTCCAGTCGAATCCACATCTCCAGAGATCACCGGAAGGAGGTCAGTTATTAACCATTCTATAATGTATGCTATACTTGACAGCAATTTCCTTTGCTTTCTTTGATAGTTCTGAATTTTAACCAACCAGTGAGCAAGTCTGGTTGTGGAAGGGGAACACTGTTCCCTGTAGTTGCTGTCGGATATGGAATAACTGCCTATAACAGGGATGGTATTCTGGTCTTTCTTTAACACTCTAGTACAACAAAAACAACAACAACAACAAAGCCTTCATCCCAAATTTATGGTGTCGGCTGCTTGGATCCTATTTTCCATTCGGTTCTGTTAAGGTTCACGTCCTCTATAACGCTAACAAAATCCATATCCTCTTCTTTAACACTCTAGTCCAAAATTTGAATACGAGGGGTAAGTGTTACGTAAGTAATGTTTAGGGGGGTAGCCTGCAAAAACGTGAATCATTAGGGTTTATTTCTATAAATTGTCCATTTTGTAGCTTGATTGTACACCATGAAACTATTAGATACACTTAATTTCTACTTTCTATATTATCCTTCTTCCTTATCTGGGCTTATGTCTTTCCTTATGCAGGTTATAAAGCTCAGTGATTTTGGAGTCCAAGGCACGAATTCAAATAATATATTATATTTGAGAGAGATTGATGATGCCGACAAGCTTGTAGCAGCCATACATGCAAAGAAAAACGGTAAAGTTGTGGTTGTTGGTGGTGGATACATTGGCATTGAACTTGGTGCAATAATGAAAATTAACAATTTTGACGTAACTATGGGGTACCCTGGACCTTGGTGCAGTAAGTTATTGCTCACTTTTACTAGACCATGAAGCTTGAAATTATCATATTTAACAATTATGTAGTCTTATCATAAGAGAAAAAGATGTACATATAATACTACACATTTTCTTATCATTCTTGAAAAGTGGATTGCCAGTATTAATACTTGTTTTCTTAAAAGCACATTAGAAAGCCTTATAATGTTTCTTCCTGCAGTGCCTAGGCTCTTTACTCCTGATATTGCTTCTTTCTACGAGGGCTATTATGCGAATAAAGGTGTCAAAATAATCAAGGGGACAGTTGCCGTGGGATTTGATTCTGATGCAAATGGCGATGTAAGCTTTTTTTTGAATATTTTTAACCATGTAGAGTTGAAGGATGTCCTCAAAGCATTTTTCATTTGTGTCTTAAGATGTATGCTTTTCTGGACAATGACTGTTTTAAGTAAATCAGGTTTCTGCAGTAAAGTTGAAGGATGGAAGGGTTCTAGATGCTGATATTGTTGTGGTAGGAGTTGGTGGAAAACCACTTACTACACTTTTCAAAGGCCAACTCGAAGAAGAAAAAGGTGGAATAAAGGTCAGTCAGCTTGGTTTCTTCCTCCATGCATGTTAGTCTGTGTTTGGTTTAGTGGGAAGTGAGGGAAAGGAAAGGAAAATTAAACCATTTTATGTAGAAATAGGAAGCCGTTTGTATAGGATTGTGTTTTATTTTACTTTTCTTTTCCTCACTTTCTTAGCAACCAAACACAACCTTAAAGACGGTCAATAATTTATGAAGTGAACACTGATACGGTGGATATGAATCATTTACCTCGTCATGATAGTATATACATTGGATAAATCTTTAACAGATACATTGAATTTTGTAGCTGTGTTTAGCTTTTCTGATGAAGTGTTATGCTATATATTTCTGCAGCCCAGCCCTCTTGTTACTTTTGTGTTCTGTTATTTCTATATTTATCTGTCCCATGTTTTTCTACTTTTAAAGGTCTACGATTATCATGTCTCTAGATAAGAATGACCAATCTTAATCCATCTTCCACTGTTGCCAAGCAGAAAGACTTAAATATCTTGGCAGCAAATGCTGGACCAGAAGTGATATCTGCTGTTGTAGACAAAACTAAACTCTCCTCCTTTTTGTGGGTCACATTTTGTCGACTTTCCTTACCTGTTCATAGGGTTGCTGCTCATGATACTGGTTTCTATGATGTTCACCCCGTTGGCATTAATTATGTGCTTACGTGTTCATCTTTTAAGATCATATGATCCTGTTGCTGAGGTTATTGATCGGTTGTTTTGGTTTCAAAATATTTTGCTTCAAATCTTTGAACAGTCCCACTATTGCCTACACTACTCTCATACTACACTGGCCAAACATGGCCCTGCATACTGACTTATGCTATAGGTCCTCACCCTCACTTAGACACACTTGACACTGTCACTTACCCTCTCTATTCACTACCTCATCCCACTCCTATACACCGATACACCAAACAGAACATGGACTGCCACTTAGATTAGAGAACAGAACAGTTAGCATTAGACTGGGCTGACACTGATCGAAACTGAACTACAGGGAAAAGGGACTGATCATTAACAGTGGATATATGACAAGATGAGACAGGACATCTAATGAGGAATGAGATGAACTTAACCAATTAGACTGAAACTTAAGATTCAAAGGATTGAACCCTTAAGCTAAATAGGACAGCTATGCTAACTGATACCTATTAGCATAGGGACTGAATAATTTTATAGCCATACAATTTTGATATGACAGTAATCTGATATTATAGATACAATTTCTAGATGCCATACAATTTTGCCATTGCCATTGTATGACAGTAATCTGATATTATAGATACATACAATCTAGAGTAATCTGATATTATAGATACATACAATTTTGCCATTGCCATACAATTTTGCCATTGACAATAATCTGATATTGAAGATGCATCTAGAAATTATAGATACATACAATTTTGCCATTTATCAAGTAAATGTAAAGACACATTACTTCTAGCTTTTGAACTAAACTGCAAACATTTGTGTCATTTTCTCTATTCTCATTGCTTCTATTGTAGAAATTCTTGACAATTTTTTTCTTATACATATATGCTTATGTAATATTCTAAACAATCTCTTTATTAATTTATACAGGTCATTAAAGATTGATCATCACCAAGACAGGGGCTGCATATGCAATTGATCATCAGTTTATATTTATAGATTACTCTAGGTTTTATGTACCAGCTACTTTGGATACTCTTTATTTTATAAGTACCAATATTACTTCTCTTCATGTTATATGTACTGAATTTTGTGGAGCAATATAATTACTTTTTGAGAATTGTTATAATTACTTTTCATGTTGTTGCCGTCTATAATTACTTTAGAGTTAGTCGCCTATATAAAGGCTTTTTAGAATTTGTGAACGTTAGTTTTGGTTTACATTGGAAAGTCAATGGGGGTGTTCTTGGAAGATGAGCACAATCATGCATACCCTCTTCTACAAGAATTGTGTGATATTACATTGTGTTCTTGTGTTTTTAATGTATAATGACAATGACAAAAAAACATACTCGTGACAATTGATTTCCATCAAACATATAAAGTGTACACTATGGTGACAATAATAAATGTGTTACTGCAAGTGTTTACAATGATGACATGTACTTGTCACTAAACATATACGTTTATTGTGACAACAATAAAAGTGTTACTAAAGTTGTTTTGTGATAGCAAATGTCGTCACGAAAATAATTTTTATTTTTGTCAAATTTTTTATTATTTATTTTTAGTTACAATAAAAAGCTATTTTGTGACAATATTGTGCGCCACTTATAATATTTTTAGTGATGAATTTTGTTGTCACGGAAAGTTTACTATCACTGACAACATATTCTTGTCACAGTAGAGAACTTTCTGTGACAACGACTTTTGGTCGTCACCTATACTTTTAGCTACGGAGGTATAGGCTACGACAATAAGTCGTCACTGTACTCGTCACAGAAGATGTGTTGTGACGGCTTTCATAATTTCTGTGACAACGTTACATGTCACAGAAACCATGTTTTCTTGTAGAGATTATTTTGATAGTCCTAATTACCTTGCTACATTTTAACTTTTCTACAAATATTTTATATATACAATAAGTTCCTAGTCTTTTCAAGCAATTATTTTTGGACTAATAAAAATATAGCTTCTAAAATTGGACTACGCTATGTCGACCCTGACTAATCTGACCATTCTGAACCCAATGGAACAGCTTATGCCATCATCGGAGGTCGTCTGGCGTAGTTGTACTCTAAAGCCATGTTCTGTGCCACCTTGATGATTGCACCCACCAGGCTTCACATCAGGCAAGATACATTGCTATTATTTACTGTTTATATTCAGTCTGTATTTCTTTATTATTGCATATCACTGTTCATTTACTTCCATTTTTTTAGTTGTACCATTATTACATTTCTTGATTTACTACCTGCTCAGTGATACTAGCTTTACTTTATTATTATCTTCCGATTACATATAGACCTAGAGTAAAGGGACTACCATCTACAATGTATTGTATAAACCTTGACACAGTTGTACCACGAGATATGTGTGAGATGAGTAGCATGTAGAGGTACTTGCGTGTTGGCTGATCACCCGTGCGCATGCGTTAGGGCTAACTGCTAATAGAGACATGTTAGGGGACTTAGCAGTTAGTAGAGGTATATGGTCGTGGATACGACTTAAATAAGAGCATTGGGTGGGACGAACAATACCTGACGTATGGGCTTCTTTGTACTTCCCTGATTACCTGTGCGCTCCTCCGGAGACGTGCGCTCCTGGTGCCCTCTGACGTTTCCCAAAGCGTTATGGACGTACCCCCTTGCACATAATACCATCTGATGATTTTCGGATGTTACGGACGTAGGCCCCTGGTGTCCTATATGGGGACTATGCCGATCCCATTGACAGCCAGGGCTCATGCGTCGAAAGGATTGTTTCTCAACTGCATGTTTACTTTAGTACGGTTAGGTTATCTTATTGTTGTCTTGTCACTAAGTTTTATTTGTGGCATATTTTATATTCAGTATTTATGGCATGTTCTTCCTGTATCTTGTTACGTTCCTCTGCGGACCTAGTGATCTCTTCATGTGTGTGTTTTTATTTCGCAGGTGCTCTAGCCAAGGTTATGATCTACCATATTTCTTCGAGGATGATTGTACTTGGATCGTCTTCGCATCGTTCGACAAAATTCCTTATATATGTATTTCTCTCTTTTAGTTGGTAGTGGATTTGTCTCCGCCCAACGGCTTGTGTAAATAATAATTCATAAGTTATTATAAATCCTTTTTTCTTCATTTGTGGATGAGATTAGTGTCATGGTTACTGCATTTTACAGATTATGTATACATACGATGGTTCCATATATTGGAGTACTTTGTATATATGCAGCTGACATGTCGACGTACTTAGTCTTAAGTATTTTGGGACTGGAGCGTTACATGTTTTTGTGGTGGCCCATGCAGGTCGAGTTTATCACTTCGATTACGTGACTGTACCGATGTGCACCTGCATATAGGAATAGAGTTTAGGATCTCATCCACAAGCTTGACCTCCTTCCTTGTTTCAAGTTTCGTACTCTCGTTACCATCCTTGATTTGCATCCTGCTTGAACTCTTTCTACTGTGAATTCTTATTTTTCGTGCTTAGTGACAGCTAGGAAGATGACTACACTATTATATGCTCATAGGTCAAACACATGGCTAGAAGGATTACGTTGACAATTAATATGCATTAAGGTCTAATTGAGTGATAAAGACAATTATTTTTATTTTTATGATCTTAAGGATTAGCTAATTCCAAGTTGGGTAGTAGCATATTACCGCCTTCGAAGGATAGTTGGAATTTTATTTTGATATTACAAGGTGGTATACACAAAGAGGATAGCTAGATCAAGAAAACAAATTTTTGATTTATGATTTTTGAAATTGTAAAATAGTTATGATTTATTGGGATATGAAATCTATTTGAGAAATATCTTAAAGTTTTAAATTGTGACGCATGATTTACGGTTAAGTTTAAGTTTGGATTGTAATATGCTAAAGTTTATCTCGAGATTTATTAAAGAGTTTTAAATTATAAGTTATGATTTTGTAAACGACTAAAGAATATGAAAGTTTAGTGAGAAAAAAGGAGAGCTTAAGGTTTTAAATTGAGTCATACGATGTACGATTTATAAGTTTTATTAAATTTTGAGTTTGAAGAGATGATAGTAAAATTTTGGTTTGAAATATTTTAGAAGCTATGAATTCGACTTTGAAGGAAAAAAATTCAAATTTCATATTGTGTCATATGATGTATAATTTATAAAGATATTTAGATTTCGAGTTTAAAGCCTTGATTATGGATATTTACATTTTGGTGAAAAAAGGTATATTCAATTTGCGATATACAAGAATTATTTCGAGATTGATTAGAATTTAAATTTGGATTAAACTTGACAGCCTAAGATGATTAGAAATTTTGGTGGAGTATCTTGAGAATTTTATTGAGAAACTTTTGAGGAACTTGAAATTTTAGATTAGATCATATATTGGTGGAGGAACAAGAAGCAAGCAAGGTCGCCCTAATAAGATAGAAGTATTCCACATTAAGTTGTCACACCAGCTATGATTATGATATTGCATATACACAAGTATAGTTAGTCATCTACCAAAACTATGTGACTATATCTCAACCTTGACTTACTCGACCTTCCCTCAAATCTAAAACTTTTATCATGTCCTTCTAATCGTTTGAAACTTGAAAAGGATTAGACCATTCTTTGATCGTGGAGACTATCTTTTCTCTAGAAACTGTGTCCCTAACTTATTTTACCTTGATATATGAGATTTTCTTAATTATCCTTATTTCGTGCTTTAACCTTTTTATTTTTGTGCATTAATGAAAATCCACTTTCTATTTTTGATCATTTGGTGTCCCCTATAGTGACTTTGATATTTGGAGCACAACACTAGACTTTTATTCTAACAAATTTTATATGCAAGACCTAGACGAGCCCACCTTCATGTAGGTATATCATGTCCCACTAAAACACATCTTCTTGTACTCTATTTTATGATGCAACTTTCGAATCAAAAAGGCTGGCTATAAACCCTACCATCATGCCATTATCCTTTCTGACTTCAGTTGGAGACCAAATCTTGACTCAAATCTTTCCACCCAATGTATGATTGTGATCTACTAAAATTTTTCTAAATGCTTAACTTTGTATTTTATCTTGATTACTTACACCCATAACATCTTACTCTTCATGCGATAATTAGCAACCTTTATTGAACCTAACCGAGTTGTTTGCTTCCCTCTTCGAGAAAATTTTCTATACTCCTTCATGATTCATGAAAACCTTGCTCTTATATGATTCCCTTATACGAAGATGAAAATTGATCATGACATCCTTTGGTTAGAAAGAGGTTAGGTTAGAAAATCCCTAGAGAAACGTAGTGGTAAAGTTGAATAAGATGATTGAATATGCATAGGTAAAATTTTACGGTAAACCCTATTAGGCGGAGTACATTTTAGGATCTAATGAGAGTAGATTTCTTGATCAGCAAATTGGTACATCATGAAATTCTATTGATTAAATAATTTATGAGATGATAGATGGGGTGTTTGAAGTTATTAGATTCCAAGAAGGGTGTAAATTTTTTTTACTCTTGATGATTTAGGAATTTAACTATATGATGATGGTAAATTTAAAGGTCGCAATAAGGTGAGATAAATTTTACTCTCAACTAAGTTGGGTGAAGAAACTTTATTCTTGAAAGTAATTATGCGAGAGGGACTAGCACGAGAGAAAATATGTAGGAATAAGAGTATTAGAGAAATATTGAATGGAAAGTAGGGACTTATCAAAGATCTTGCGATTATGGTTATGAATTCATATATTTTTGACTAAATTGATTTTTTGATCATAAAGTTTCAAGAAGGTTAAAGCTCGAGAGAATATATAGACATGTTGAAAGATGGAGACTGCATATTAAAGTTTCGTGTCTTATTAGATTTCTAGTTACGAGATATCGCTTATGAAAATATTTTAAGGTATCAATTGTTTTTGTGAGTTAAATAAAATATCATTTGAAGGTCGATATATACATGAGTATGCTTCAAGAATTTACGTAGTGTTTGAGATTATTTTAAGGACAACTATCAATTCAAATAAAGGAAAGGAAGTACTGCTTTAAAGAAATTGAAGTAAAACGCTAACTTTGAAGAATTTTTCATATTTTAGTAGGTTACGATTCAAAACTGGGATCGAAGAAGTTATTGTCTATTTATAAGGTTGCATGCATCTAGGAAATATGTATGAGGTTGTATGCCTATAGGGAAAAGGTAGCGTTGATTAATTTTAAAACCTTGATAGGTTGTCATGCATTAACTATCTTCTAACCGTTTAAAATATTAATTGAATAACGTTTCTTCCCTCGTCTAATGAATTAAATCATGATTTCTCATCGTTAAAGTCTTCATATCTCCTGAATTCTACCTGCCCTAATTTTTCCTAAATTTTGAGAACAAAATTCTTTTAAGTTGGGTAGGATGTAAACCCCCTAAATTTTTACTATGATTTTTTAAAATAAATTGGTATTTAATGGTATTTACTTGTACTTCGTATTTATACGTCGCGTACAAGTTCACATTCTCATAAATATGCGTCGCGTGCAAATTTGAATTTTCGTATTGCTTGGCGAGTGCGAATATGTGCGAGGTACATATTTTTAGAAAATATTTTATATAGAAATATAGTTTTCAAATAATATGTGGTAAATATTTTATTTATTGTATTGCTAAAAAGTTACACAAAGCATCACATTGAGAAATTTCCAAAACTTATTTATTACTAGAAGTCTATTTTAATTATTGGTAACTTAGAAAGTAAGTTTTCTATATTATTCTAGATTTATGAGTGATACATGAATTTAAGTCATATAATTATTATGATTTTTCTAAATTAATTATTAATATTATATTTTATTATTTGGCAAAAGATATTTAGTTTTATTTATATAAATTATGATAAGTTAATTTGAAAAAGATTTGATTCCAATAGATCTTTAAATTTGAATTATCTATATTGGATTTGGATCGGATCAAATTGCTTTTAGATCGATTTGAATTAAATAGTGGAATATCTAAGGGAAATTTAAACTCTCCCTATTCTTATCCAAGTAGGGCTTCCACCTCCTATAAAAGGAGAGGCCCCTCGTTCTCTTTTCTCCATAATTTTTGCCATCCAAATTTTGCCAACCCAAGACATCATGCATCGTGTCTGTGTTCGTGTCCATCCACTATATTCTTTATACAATTATATGGTTCTCCATCCCGTGTCCGACATTTCGGACACCTCCGTATCAGCAGACCCCAGCCACTTCCCTGTCATCGCACCACAGCCACACTCCTTCTTCCTGCCATTTTCGACGTTGCCACCAATGGAAACACACCAACGCCACCCCCAAGACTGTCACCACTCCGGCCCCGGCATCCTATCGATCACCTCCGCCATCACCACCTCCTCCAGTCCCCTGCCCCGATAATACCACTGCCTGCGAACCATCCAATCACAAGGCCTCCACCATCATCAACCCAAATCACCCACTGAAACCCCATCGCCACCACCGGACCACCACCACCACCGACCTGCCAGATTCTTCACTACCCGCACCCATGCCATTGCCACCAGCAACACAATCCATCACCACTGCACCACGACCACCGCGGCCATCGTCAGATCGGCACCACCGCCACCTAAAATTTCTAAACACCCAAAAATTATCGCCACCATAAAAGGCAAGAGAAAACACCACCACCATCACCCTTACCTCCGTTCGCCGTCGACCACCGATCCCCATGACCGCCTGCCGAGCGGAGTGCCATCGATCTCCCCAGATCTGAGTGCGTCACCGCACTCTGTCGCGATCGCCTGTCGAAATCGGCGTCGAGCCCCTTGACCGACTCTCCTCCCTCCTCTCGTGTGCCGCCACGAATGGCCGTGCCGAGACTTCGAGCAGCAGTGCGCCGATTTTCCCCGGCGAGTTCCGCCGTACCGCGAGCCGACCATCCTCTCCCCGACGTCTTCCCTAGTCGGGCGCCTCCACCAAGCGCCCAGCCCCGGAGAGCCGCGGTCGCCAATGAGCCGCTGTCGGGTTCCCCGTTGATCCCTCGCAGCGCCTCCGCCGGCCCGGGCCACTCGGTGAGTCCCCGACCTCCTTCCTCCTTCTCTCCCTCTTTCTTGCTCATTCGATTCTCTCTTCACCCAAATTTTCCTTTTCGTTCTCTATTTTTTACAGGGAGCAGCATGTGTTGACATGTTGCTTATTTGTTTCGTTTTTATTATGGTTGATTGTTTTGTTAATATTTTATGGGTTTTGTCTTTTTGTGTGTGTTTGGGTTCTCTCTCCCTCTCGAGTGAAGAGACAACACACTGCAGTCATTATTATTAATAATAATAATTATTATTACCAGTAGATATTATTACGGTATTACATTGTAAAATTTGTATATATACATATTATTTTAATTATTTCTATGAAATACAAGAACTTGCAATATATAATATTAGCAATATTACTTTTAGCTTTATCATGATACTTATATTGCTATTGTGGTTATCAAAATATTATTATTCTCTAAATTAAATCATATTAACATGGTCTTAAAATATGTTTTTAATCTATATATATATATATATATATATATATATATATATATATATATATATATATATATATATATATATATATATATATATATATATGGGTCGTTCTACAATACATCCCCTGGAAAAGGATGTATCGATACATCCGAAAATTGGACCGTTGGATGTTGATCCAATGGTTCAGATTGAATAATAGAGTAGAAACATCATTTAATGCTGATTTAGACTTTTGACCTATTGGTAACTTGCTTTAGCAGGTCATTCTTCACTTTAATTTTTTCAATGAACACCCTAAATTAACTCATATTTACTCTCTCTTTCGTCCATCCAATTTAATATTTCGTAATTTTTTTTGGTTACAGGCCGTGGTGGTGGTGGTGGTGTTGGTGGAAAGAGAAACGGAGATGAAGAAGGAAATAAGAATCGGTCCGGATCGCGTCGAACGTCGTCGAGCCCTCCTAGAACAACGATGAGTACCAGCTGCGCCGAGAAGAATCGGTCTGGTTCGCGTCGGACGTCATCGAAACCTCCTCGAACAAGAAGAAGTACCAGCGGCGCCGCTCTAATTTTACTGTCCATGCCATTGTCAGAAATCTTATTTTTCATCTAATAATTTAATATTTTGTTAATAAAGGTACATGTCATAGTGGTGGTGGTGAACTGAGAAAACCTGCTTCTGAGGTCGGGCAGTTCATCTGCTCACATATTTAAAAAAAAAATCTATATTGATCGAACGAAATATTTTTTACTTTTCTAATGATAATATTTTTGAAGAGAATATTTTTTTTGGACGGTGAATGGTCATTCTCTTTGCTTTTAACACGGAGAATGGCCATTCTCTTTACTTTTAACACGACGAATGGACGGAGAATGACCATTCTCTTTGCTTTTAACACGACGAATGGACGGAGAATGGCCATTCTCTTTGCTTTTAACATGGAGAATGGCCATTCTCAAGGAGAATGACCATTCTCCGTTCTTTGAAAACAGAGAATGGACACTCTCCGTGCTTTTAACAAAGTATGGTACATTTAGGACTGGAAATGTTCAAATATCTCATATTTCTTTCACCAAATATTTACAGTATTTTTAATATTATTTACCAATGTATATTCATTTAATATTAAATCATGTTCAAGAAAATTTGAATATCATTTTATCAGGCTTCCACTGTATGGCTGCACAAATTTTTTTGCCAGTGTTTGAATATAATTAACCTACTATCAAAGAGAATTTTTCTTACATTACATTATGCATTACACTGGCATCGACTTCATACTGATGGCATCGATGTACTGATGGCAATAACAAAGGATGAACAGGCAGGATTACAATTATGCTTCAACAATAACAAGGGATGAACAGGCAGGTTTACAATTTTGCTTCAGCAATAATAAGGGATGAACAGGCACTGGCATCGAATTCATACTGATGGCATCGATGTAATAATTTTTTTACAGAAAGCAAAACACATTACAATCAAATAAAGTTTTAGTGATCCCAGGAATGCATCCGTAATGAAGCCATCTGTAAACCCTAGAAATGCACCCAGGACTCATGAAATCTGTGATGGGCATCTGCAAATCAAAGGAATACACCAAAATATCAATATCATCTATGAAGGCCAACTGCCAATCAAATAAACGCTTCAACCAAAAAATCATAAATAAATTAAGTATACTTCATTCCAAGTCCAATAAACTGCATAATTCACGTTACAATAATCTGCCCAATCCACATTAGTAATTCAACATAGAACCTGCAAAATTCACATTACAATAATCCAAATAAATATCAGACCTAGTCTAAATTTAAGACCATATTACATTTTCCAAACAAATTACGAAATATACACTTAGTACAAGCGAAAAGTTTAGTCTTACAATATTTCAAACACAAAATTTAGTTGACCGCCATGACCAACAAATATTTAGAACCATATTACAAGTCAAATATTACTTTCAAATTGAAATAAAAGATTCAAAACTCAAAAAATGAATCTTCATAGCCATTTCCATCTTCTTCTTCTTGTTTCTTTCTTCTTCTTCTTCTTCTTCTTCTTCTTTCTCAAAATATCCTTCACCTACACCTTGAGGGACGGAATAAGAAAAATTATAGTCAGTATGGACTCACTGTATATGTAGAAATGACATCCATAAACATAAATAGAAGTATCAAAGTGATGGCTAGCATTAAAGTGTCAATGTGTACAGTGTGTATTTTTACGTAAGAGTTTGGGCTAGCCCCATTTACCTTCTTCACGAGGGAAGGAAAATCTTATTCTTGGTCAGCAAATTCAACCTCTATCTGGTTAATCTTATCCAGAATCAACTTCTGGTTGTCGGATATAGTCTTCATCTCTTTGAAGACATTCTCTAAGTTTGCAGCAAAAAAATTGTATAGATCATCAACCTTGTCCTTAGTTTTTTTGATTCCATAAGTTGATGGTTTTCCAGATGTTGATGGTTTGCTTGCAGTTGCTGTCTGTTTTTCAAACATTCGAGTGAAGGTTAGTTTTCTCATGGGGCCTTTGTTTTTAATATAAACATCCCCTGCTAAGCTTGGGACAGAATGTTTACTATCCATCGAGCATACAAATCCTCCGAAAGGAAAAGCTGTCCTTGTAGTTGGTTTTTTCACGAGATGCATTATTCTACTGAACATGTAGGAACCTATATCCATTCTTTTTTTCTTCCCCATATAATAAAGGAATTTTACTCTCTCGGGATGGATGGAAAACTCATGTCCAGTAGGGTTGAGTGTTTGAGATACGCAGGCATACAATAATTTATACAAAATTTTTAATTGATCTTTGTACACATTTTGAGGGGTCTTGGCACCCATTGATACACCTGTAATCTCATGAATTGCATCCGTCATGGAAACATTATCAATATCTTTCATATCAAACTTAGGAACTGGATCAAATCCATAAAATTCGTTGATGACAGCAGTATTTACCCTAATCAGTTTCCCTCTCAAAAACACCAGTTGTTGATCCTTTTCTTTTTCTTTAATTTTAGCCGGAAGATTTGAGTAAAATTCTCTTACTATTGTTTGGGAGATTTTTTCAAGACAAGATTTGTTCAGTTTCTCCAATTGATAGAATTTCAAGATATCCAGGAAAGCTTCGTCTTCGACATCATCCATCTTAATTGATCTTTCAGGCATAACAGCCTTTTTCTTGAAATATTTAATATAAATCTTCTTAGATTTAGAGTCTTTAAATTTTTTTACCCCCTCTCCATCCTGGGACTTATTTGATGATTGCTCTTCCTCTTCATTTTTCTCTTCTGATGAGGATTCAAAATCTTCAGAGTACGCTGATGACTCTATATCCGTTGTCACCTGAGCCTTCGCTTGAGTACGCCTTCGATCTTTATAAGTTGAGTCTTCCGACGACTCTGTATCGAAGATAGATTTTTCGGTCTTTGTCGAGCATTGAGTTTTTTAGCCTTTTTTGCAGGTGGCTTGGTTGCCGCCTCTGCTTTCATCGTCGCTGCCGCCGTCGCTGCTTCCGCCGCTGCCCTTTCGGTCTCTGCCCTAGCGACCATAATATTGGATTTTGCCGCCCTTGCAAGTTCTGCCCTTCGGGCCTGTATCGCATCCTTTTGTGGATTCTTCCCCTTCGGCGACGGTCGTTGTTTCTTTGGCGGTATTTTGATAAAAAGAGGGTTTGGAAGAGGGGTTGGAAGAAGGAAGAGGGTTTGAGATAAGAAGAGGGAAAATTCGACCGTCTTATATGACTTTGGGAAGTGAAAAAAATTAGAATAGTTTTGAGTCTTAAATTAAATTTATTACTATTATAACTAGTATAAGACGGTCGAATTTATTACTATTAAATTTAAAAAACTACTTTCCAAAATTAAATTTATTACTATTATTACTATTATATATCCATGTGAAATTACTACATAAACCTTTGGGATTTTGAGACCCTAATTTTAAAAACTACTTTCCAAAATTAAATTTATTACTATTATTACTAGTATATATCCACGTGTTCCGTATAAATTATAGAAAAATTTGGCAGAAAAAACGTGGTGGAAACATGTTTAATTAAAAAATTTGACAACATATTTAAGAATGTGAAGTTTAATCTCAATATTTCTATTTTTCGAATATTTGATTAAATTTTTAAACGTTTGACGACTTGGTAACAAGACAATGTACTTAAAAAGAGTAAAATTGAAACACTCAAAGTTGGCCTCTATTTTACTTTGTAATCATATTTAAGATGGATTTGACGGCAAGATTGACGCTGGCAGCATAATCAATTCTATGACGTAACAAGTCATTGATGGAGATATCGTCGCTGATATATGGATTTGACGTAACAAGATTTGTTAATTGAAAAATAGATAAAGAGCAATGCTATAGTTAGCAAATGGGTGTAAGTTGTAAGAAGGTTGTAAAAGTTTGATTGTAGCCGAAACCAATTTGAGTTAACAAAATATTATATTGCATTAAATTCCAGCTTCGTCGCCGAAATATTCTCCGACGAAGTATACAAGAGGAGGACAAAAAACTGTAAAAAATAAAAAAATAAAAAAAATAAGAGGTCTACCCCTCACTGGCCTCGCGGAGGATCTCCTCAAGGTCCTGCAGGGTGCGCACACCCGTCCTATGGCACAGGCGGCGAAACGCTTCCCTCTTCTCCAGAGAATCTCGTTCCTCCGGAGTGATCGACAACAGGTCAATGTTGGGCGCCGGATGAAGAGGTCGAGCGATGACTTCTAGTGACAATCCGTAGGAGGTCAGGAAGTCCGCAGTCGCTGCCAGCCAGTCATGGACCGGAGGCGATGCAGAGGGTGCTCCATACGGAGAGGCCCGGTGACGACTGGAAGAAGACTCTGGCAATGGTTCCCAACCAGATAATCTTTTTGGAGCCATGTTAAATGTGCAACCTACTCAGATGAATGGGGACCCCTATGTATATATATACACGTTCCTAACCGACTCTTCTTATTCCTTATTGGAAGTTGGGGATATTCAATTTCTTATTCCTTATTGGAAGTTGGGGATATAATGCTACAGTTACAACCAAATGCTTACAACACTCTTACAACCTTCACCCATTGCTGACATGTGGGCATTTCTTTGGCGGTTCTACTGCAACAAATAGATGTGAATCTATTAATGCATTTCTGAAAAGATTTTTTAATGAGAAGCTGCCACTATGGAAGGCCCTTCAAAATTGTGACTTCGATTTGGCGGCCTTACGTTACGGCCAGATGAGTAAGAATGTCACTGATAAACTCTTAATAGAAGTTGTGAATCAAACTAGCATGGCCGTAATAGAAGATAAATTTATCGCAATTTACACTAAAATGGTATTTATAGAGATAAGGAAGGATATCACACGTTCTGATGCATATACTGTTCTCCATCATCACATCATAAGAGAGGCAGAAGTTTGTACTATCCAAAAGTATATGTCGCCAAACAGTGTCAACCGGAGATCCGGCCGACAACATCATAAATTGTGAATGCTTGTGGATGGAGACCAAGGGGATTCCTTGTAGGCATATTTTTCAGCAATGAAGAGATTGCAAATTGGAGATATTCCAAAAAACTTGATAAAATCTCGTTAGCTCAAGGATTGCAAAGAGAGTTAACTCTCCGAACCTGGCTCAGAAAGAAGATTTGTCCACCCAGACATTGTTGAGAGCCGAAGGTATGGTGGTATTAATGAACAAGTTAATCTGTTTACTTACTATTGTAAAAAATCAAAAAAAATTCAAGACAGGGGAACGGAGTTGATGTCGTCTGTTCTGATGGAGTTGAAAGAAATGGTGACCGATATTGGTGAAGAAGAACAAATGGTAGCTGATGCAGTTCATGGAGTGCATGAAGCTTTAAAAAAGCCAAATCCGGTAGCAACAAAAGGAAGGCTTCTCAAGGGAAATCAAGCCAGCCTACAGAAAGTCAGCCTATCACGAAGCCTAGAACTTGTAGAATTTATAAAAAATTGGGTCACGATTTTCGTAATTGTAAAGTACGAAAGCGAAATAGCGACAAAGAGCAAATGAAATAAAATGGAACGTCGTTGACTTAAGACAATGTCTTTCCTATGTGGCAAGATGTCATACACACGAGACAATTAGATAAAAAAATATGTTCTCCAATGCAAAAGTTTGAGAAGACAATTAGATAAAAATGGAGAATATCAAATTCCAAGTTCAAAACGAAGAATATCAAAAATGGAGAAAATATGTTCTCCGTGCAGTTCAAAACGGAGAATAGCATTCTCCGTTTCAAATGACACAGAGAATATCATTCTCTGTTTCAAATTAAAACTGAGAATGAACATTCTAATGTGTTTTTAACACTGGGAATCTTATTCTCTGTTTCAAATTAAACGGAGAATGCCGTTCTCCCTTCTAAATTAAACGGCAAATAGAATCATCAATCATTTTAATACTGGGAACGGCATTCTCCGTGCAGTTCAAAATGGAGAATATAATTCTCCATTTCAAATGACACGAAGAATATCATTCTCCGTTTCAAATTAAAACGGAGAATGAACATTCTAATGTGTTTTTAACACTGGGAATGTTATTCTCTGTTTCAAATTAAACGGAGAATGTCGTTCCCAGTATTAAAACAATTTTGAGAGGGCCCACATGTCATACATAGGTGGTATCAAAACTTTGTAAAATGTGTACACATATATATATACACATAAATTTTGAGAGGGTCCACATGTCATACATAGGGGGTATCAAAACTTTGATACCCCCTACTGTATCAAAGATTCTCTCATTTAAAAGTTAAGTAAAATTGAGGAAAAAACATTGATACATTAGGGGGTATCAAAGTTTTGATAACCCCTATGTATAACATGTGGGCCCCTCATGCTTTGTAAAATGTGTAAACATATATATATACACATAAATTTTGAGAGGGCCCACATGTCATACATAGGGGGTATTAAAACTTTGATACCCCCTACTGTATCAAAGTTTCTCTCATTTAAAAGTTAAGTAAAATTGAGGAAAAAACTTTGATACAGTAGGGGGTATCAAAGTTTTGATACCCCCTGTATATGACATATGGGCCCCTCCTGCTTTGTAAAACGTGTAAACATATATATACACATAAATTTTGAGAGGGCCCACATGTCATACATAGGGGGTATCAAAACTTTGATACCCCTACTGTATCAAAGTTTCTCTCTAAAATTGAAACCCTCTTCAAAGTTGGCAGAATTCAATGGGGCAGATTCATTGGTATTAATGGCATATAAATGACAGTAGTTGGGAGAGTTTGTTCTAGTCTTACTTAGCTTTAATTGAGAAGGGGCAGATGCATTGGTATTGATGGAAATTAATTGAATTGAATTCGAAGTGGCTGCCACTTGGCGCATGAGTCCGAGTTGTTCCTTGCTTATAAATGGCAGTAGTGTAGGGAGAGTTTCTTCTCGTCTCATTTAGCTTTTCTTGTGGAGATGGACTCTACCGATCCTCCGCCTTGGCAAGACGCTTTTCTCTTGGTTGTCGATCTCCTCGTTCGAAGAAGCTTTGGTGGTGAAGTCCTTCACAAGACTGAGATGTGTCTGGATTTGGATTTATTGCCAACCCACGATCTATCGAAGCGCCCGTACGTTGATTCGCTCGGACTATGCACAGTATTCCTTTGCCGTAAGGAGTTCCTTTGTTCGATGTGTTCCATTGGTCCGATGATGCATGAAGAAGTGATTTGCCTCAAGGAATTTCTTTTCTTCAGGGCGTTCCACTGCTCGGAAGAATGCAATATGAAGTGAATTCCTTTGCAGGTCCTTTGTCTCAAGGAAAGAGTCTTGCCAAGGTGGGGGATCGGTAGAGTACATCTCTAGGATGAAGAAGGATGCCTTTGCAAGGTGCTCTGCCTCAAGGTAT
Organism: Iris pallida; assembly: GCA_029216955.1. NCBI lineage: Eukaryota > Viridiplantae > Streptophyta > Magnoliopsida > Asparagales > Iridaceae > Iris > Iris pallida. The sequence goes on from JANAVB010021399.1 coordinate 8,946,229, forward strand.
TCCTTTGCAAGGTCCTTTGCTCTCAAGGAATTCCTTTGATTCTGTTCCTGTGCCTCAAGGAATTCATCTTGCTCTTGCTCGGACGATGCACGATAAAGTAATTTGCCTCAAGGTGTCATCCAATGGTTTCTATGCTCTGATGATACACGATGAAGTGATTTGGCTCAAGAAATTACTTTGCCTCAAGGCGTTCTATTTCTTTGACGATGCACGATGAACTGAATTTACTTCATTGTGCATAGTCAGAGGAATGGAACTCCTTGAGGCAAAGGAATTCCTTGAGGCAATTCACTTCATCGTGTTTTGTCAGAGCATAGGAACCTTTGGATGACTCCTTGAGGCAAATCACTTCATCGTGCATCGTCAGAGCAAGAGCAAGAGCAAGATGAATTCCTTGAGGCACAGGAACAGAAGCAAAGGAATTTCTTGAGAGCAAAGGACCTTACAAAGGAATTCCATGAGGCAAAGCACCTTGCAAAGGCATCCTTCTTCATCTTGGAGATGCACTCTACCGATCTCCCACCTTGGCAAGACTCTTTCCTGTTGGTTACTAGAAGAGCCACAGGGTTTGGGTTGATTGCCAACCCACACTCTGTCGAAGCGCTCGTACTTTGATTCGCTCTGACTATGCACGAAGTTCCTTTGTTCATGGAGTTCCATTGCTCTGACTATGCACGGAGTTCCTTTGTTCAAGGAGTTCCATTGTTCTGACGATGCACGATGAAGTGATTTGCCTCAAGGAATTCCTTTGTCTCAAGGAGTTTCATTGCTCTGCGATGCCCGCACGCAGCTCACATTCAACATTTTTCTTGATAGTAGGATTTTATGTAGTAGTTCAGACTTTCATATGTAAATAAAAGTCAAACTTTTCGTGGTTTTTATAATGTAAATGTAACTCAAAAATAATTTTATTATAAAAGACAAAGCCGAGCAGACATTATAAAAGACAGAAGTTCCTTGCCCATTACATAATTACGTTATTGTTTTACAATATCATTGCTAGGTTGGTGGTGTTACATATTCTCTTGAAAGCAAATTCTTAGCCCATACAACCTCATTATTATAGTCTTCTTAGCCCATACCAACCTCGTCATATTCTCATCAAGCTCATCTTCATTCTCCTTTTCAAAATAAACGAAGAATAACATTCTCTGTTTCAAAAGACACGGAGAACGTCATTCTCCGTTTAAATAAAAACGGAGAATGAACATTTTAATATGTTTTACCACTGGGAATGTTATTCTCCGTTTCAAGACAGACGGAGAATGTTATTATCCGTTCCGAAATAAACGGTGAATAGAATCCTCAAACGATTTAATTTAAACGGAAAAGTTATTCTCCGTTTCAAGTAAACGGAGAATGCCATTCTCCGTTCCAAATAAAATAAAGAATATAATACGAAGGGATAGATTCATTGGACTCTACCGATCCACCGCCTTGGCAAGACTCTTTCCTGTTGGTTCACTTCAAATGACACGGAGAATGTAATTCTCCGTCTTATTCAACTTTTTTTTGGTTGTAGGATTTTATGTAGTAGTTCAGACTTTCATATGTAAATAAAAGTCAAACTTTTCGTGGTTTTGACAATGTAAATGTAATTCAAAAATAATTTTATTATAAAAGCAGAGCTTATAAAAGACAGAAGTTCCTTGCCCAATTACAGAATTATATTATTGTTTTACAATGTCATTTTTTGTTTCGTGTTACATATTTTCTTGAAAGCAACTTCTTAGCCCATACCAACCTCATCATTGTAATCTTCTGGTGAGTTTCATCGTCATTTTCTTCCGGTATTTCGAAGGGAGTAGTCGTCAACATATTCATATAATACGCCGTGTACAAGAGGCAGTTGGGTGCCCATTGTTGTGGGCAATTTGGAGAATAATTCAGCATTTTGCTCTCATACTCCATCTTCGTCGGGCATCTCTTCCTCATCATATCAACTTTTCTCCTGACGATAGGCTCTAAGGTATTCTTCATTAATTCTGCATCCACCTTGCACTTTTCGTACGTGGTTGGCCTCAAGGAGTTGTAGTGTGTCCAGTCGTAGGAGATAAAGTTGAATGTGAGCAGAGTATAGTGTCTGATGGATGAATTAAAGAGTGGGATGAATAGCCACTCTATGTCGTCCTCCAAACCCATGACTTAGTCTACTATATCTGTTTTGATGTCTTGAAGGGCGTCAGCTTTTGTGTTCATTGGCACGTTCAACGATGGTCTGTTTCCCAAAAACAAAACACAATATCATGAGTAATTTTTTCTGTCATTTTTTATTGGTGTACACATGAATATGGATTTTTCTGTTTGAATTCTTACAAATGTGTGGGCCATCATGAATGCAGACCACTTATGTGATTGGGGCGCCGGCTTTTGCTTCTGGATCAATGGTACATCCTTTGAACTAGACAGGACACATCTTCTTTTAATGCCTTGAATTTCTCTCAGCTTCCTTATTATTAGGTTCAGTATGCCAGCCTCCATGTCGTCATAGTTGAGTATGTCTTGCAGGTCTATTATCGACAGCTGGACTGAAACTCCAATTTGACCCTTTTTTGGCAAAAATAAGTATACAATATCACTGCACATAAATTTAGTTTAGATTAAATTAATAAAGATAGATTCTCATTACATAATTGTGAAAAAAGTCTAGGAAAAATAAAAGAAAAAAAGGGTTCAGAATACATACTTTGGATACTTCTTTTTGGAAATTACGATGTCGATGTATCGCTTCTTCAGCTCTTCATCTACATCTTTCCAAAGTAAGAGTTCATCGCATTCCCTTAGTATGACACGGTTCCTCTTTAATTCAGCCATTTTGGCGTCTTTTTCGGATTTCGGAACGGCATTAATCTTCCGCTTTTTATTAGCCTCTCTAACTATATTCTTTTCCAAGGGAGTAACATCTTCAACGGCTAATGGCGCTGATGGTTTTCTGAACCTCTTTCCCTCCGATCCTCCTCTTCTTTTGGCTTCTTTTGGAGCAGCAAGTTCAGCAGCTGCTTCAGTCTCCTGACGCTACAATGCTACAACCATGGCTTCAAGATTAATGATTTTCCCATCCTTTTCAGTGGCTTCAATATTGAACGATTCAACTTTATTTTGAAGCTCCCTATTCTCCTCAACGAGCCTTTTATTTGTTTCTCTGAGTTGCTCGGTTGTTCGCACTGAAATAAAACAAACAACAATGAAATATATGATGTGAATCTAACACTGAGAATGACATTCTCCGTGTAATATAATACGGAGAATAGCATTCTCCGTTTGGAATTACACGGAATGATAGAGAATAGCAATAATCCGTTTCAAATAACACGGAGAATGCCATTCTCCGTGTTATAATCCACGGAGAATAGCCATTCTTCTGGAAGATTACAAATCAAAAATTTGAAATAGAATTTTTTTTACCTTGTGCATGTACATCTGCAATAAGAACAGGATTCTGCTTTCTTGAATCCTCCAGTTCATGCACAGAGCCCTCCATCACAACGTTGACTGCACGTCGTCGCGCTTCTTCTGCCTCGAGCTTTTTCAGCTTTTCTTTAAGTATGGCATTCTCAAGGTTGGCTGCACGTAACTGCGCTCCTTGTGCCTCCATCTCTTTTAACTTTTCTTTGAGTTCTTCATTCTGCGCAAGAATATCAGAATGATGTCTTCTCAAATCCTCCAGTTCATGCACAGAGCCATCCATCACAACGTTGACTGCACGTTGTTGCGCTTCTTCTGCCTCGAGCTCTTTCAGCTTTTCTTTGAGTATGGCATTCTCAAGGTTGGCTGCACGTAATTGCGCTCCTTGTGCCTCCATCTCTTTTAACTTTTCTTTAAGTTCTTCATTCTGCACAAGAATATCAGAATGATGTCTTCTCAAATCCTCCAATTCCTTTGCTGAGTAGTCCATCACAGCGCCCATTTCATGATGCTGTGGTATCCGTTGTTCATCAAAATTATCCCCACCTGCTTCTTGGTGTTCTTCCTCTCCCTCTTTTTCAACTTCTTCTATAGGTGGCTCATCTTCTTTGTGCCCTTCTTCTTCCCCAACAGGTATAACTAGATCTTCCAATATCATCTTCGATCTCATTTTGTTGTGATATTCGGCCTTGAGGAAGTTTGAGATTTCGTACCCATTCTATGTGAAAAATCTTGGGTAATCAGGAATTGGGGCGAACTTCCTTTCCACAAATTTACTATGTTCTGCAAACCAATAGAGGAAGTGTATTGTGTAACCTTCCAATTTATGGAAAGCCATTGAGTAATCCCCTGTTCAGTTTTCCTTCTACTCCTCTTTATGCTATCTATTACATATGCCAGGATTAACCTTGGCCAGCATATACTGTTGTTGACGTCCACACTGTCTACCAAGGCCAAGAATCTGTACGACAAATTTGAACTGCCAGACTTTGTGAAGAATACTGTTTGGCACAAGTGGAAGATTATTAGCTTGGCCAAATCATCTGGATTAACAGCGTTATCTCTGCCACGAAGCCGTCGTAACAATTCAAAGAACTTGTCTCTTACTTCCTTATTCGTGACTTCTGAGTGTTTGCCCTTAGTATTAGCCAGCAATCTTGTGAAGTGATCTCTACACAGGCTCAATGATGCTGGTGGTGTGGGCTTCTGTTGTTTTTCTTTTATCAATCTTCTGTAAAAAAAACATCATTATCGCTTTATTCATTCAGCGGTAGACCGAATATGACTGCCATATTGTCGACGCTTGGCACAATTTTTACAGTGGTGCTCAATTCAAAGCACCCGACGCCATCTTCTTCTTCTGTGTAACTTGCATTTAAATTCTCAAGCCTTCCGTTACCTTGGCCACTTCGGAGACGTGGACTCTGTTTTGGTAGAAAATCTCGACAAAATTCTAGAAATCGGTATTCTTCAAGGAACCAATAGCTGGCTCAGGTAAACGGCCAACATCTTGATTGACCTTCTCCATAAGATTTAGCATTGGCTTGAAGGTAGAACGAAAAAGTCTTGAATCCTTATTCCCGACAGATTTTTTTCTACAAAACAAAAAAACAAAAAACAAAAAATTAGGTCGGAGAATGGCCATTCTTGTGGGTTTTAACACTGGGAATGACATTCTCCGTATAAACTAACACGGAGAATATCATTCTCTGTTTCAAATGATACGGAGAGTGTCATTCTCCATTTAAAATAAAACGAAGAATGAACATTCTAATGTGTTTTAACACTGGGAATGTTATTCTCCGTTTCAAGTTAGACGGAGAATGCCATTCTCCGTTCCAAATTAAACGGCGAATAGAATTTAACATTCAAATACGTTTTATGACGGAGAATGTCATTTTCCTTGTAATATATACAGAATTTGCGAACATAAAATCAAAGTTATACCTTCTGTTTGCACTTCTTCTTGCACTTCTTTTTGTTTAGCAACTTTTTCCTTTTTCTTTTGTACAACTTTCTTAGAATAGGGTTTCGGTTGTTCTCTGTCTATCACTTTTGGATTTTCTGTAACTGGTACATCTTCTCTAATTGGTGATGCTGTCGGTGATGATTCTGTCGCTGATGCCGTCATGGTGTGAAGATTGCGAATGTGGAGGAAGGTTTGAAGATTTTGGAGGAGAATGACCTAGGTTTGAGTACAGAGTGGAGTATGGAAGAAGAGGGAGAATCAAAACGGTTTTCTTTTCTTTTTTTTGTAATAAAAGGGTTCGGGAGTATTTTGAATTAATTAGAAGGGCAAAAATGTCATTCGATGGAAGGACAAAATACTCCTTTCTGCTTAATTATATTAATTTGAAGGACAAAAATGATTCTGCTTAATCAAAAAAAATCGAAGCCGTTTGGCAAAAATGTTATTACAACTCAACAAAACAAATGAACATAATACATTAGGGGTTTCCATACATTAGATATAAAAGAAGAAGAAAAAAATCATCGCCTTCCATATTCAATCATTTCAGATTGGACTACTTTTAGTACTTCATTGTGCTATGAAGTTGTAATCCATTCAGCAGCTTTGCGTCTTTCCATTTCCATATCAAACTGCATATAACAAACATAATATCAAAAATATTGCTCTAAAAAGTGTAAGTTTTTGACGACATATTTTCAGACTTACATTGAGAGAACTATAGTCTAGACTACATCGGTCTTTCATGAATGCAATTACAAAAATTCCACAATCAACAGAATTGCCTTGACGGAGAACATAAGAAGGATATTTTATTGCAAAAGTAGAAAAACTGAACCTAACATCTCTCAACTTCAAAATCTCTTCTTCGAGAAAGAGATCCAAATTTGAAAGCTACAATTACCAGAATACAATATGTATTAGTATACCGCGTATCTTGTACCCAATTCATAAAAATTGATGAATATGAGCTTACTATTTCTTTTATGACTATTTTGTTTTGAATCGGATCATCTTTAGATGCAAGTGAGTCCCAAATTTCAATAGTCCTTTTTTTAACCAGAACTCTTGCAAGAGTATAGTGTCCGTCCAGAAGAATGGGTATGTATATCTGAATCAGAATTAATTAGGTAAAACAAATTAGTAAATTTTCAGAAAATTAGGATTAATATTTAAATAGAAATACATTAATACCTCGTTACAAGTGTTTAAAGATCCCATGTAATCCTGAAAATATTTGTACTTCTTCCATATTTTATGAATCTTTTTGTCGGATGGAGGTAACATTTTTTTTCTACATACACATCAACTAATACATTATGAAGGACAAACAAACAAAAAAATTGTTAATGCATATGCATTGAAGAATAAAATGCTCACTCACCGATATCTTTATTGGTAAAAACCATACATTAGCTTTATTGGAGGTTCTTTTTCGTTCCTCCGTGGTAAGAAGAGCAGAGACAATGCCTACAATCTGAATAAATCATTAAAAATATAAGCGATGGAATCGAAGTAAACATAGATGGCATCTAAGAAGAAATATACTCTCTATACATACCCCATTTTTAATTCTCGTTAAAGGAGCTAAGGTCTTCATCTCAAATCGAGACATATAGATTTTGTCGCAAGATGGTATTATTTCTCTATGAAAAGAAATGAATAAATTAGGAGAAAAAAACTGTTGGAATTAAATCAAAACTCATATTACTTACTCGTCAGGTCTATCATCGGCAAAAATATAGTCGTAATAACTCGAAGAACCACTAGTACAATTGCCAGGCTTCGAGGTTGAACCCCTTGTTAAACTTTTCGATGATGTGATCGGATCTAAATTTCCACGCATTCTTTTAGAAGAACTGCTAAAGTCAGTTTCTTCTGTAGGGGAGAATGCGAGAATTCGGTCCAATGCTTTACTACGAGACTGTAGCTCTACGTCCTCCTCATTGGAAGAAGATTCAACGGAAACCACCTTCACATTATTAAATGCTCCAGATGAAGATGCCTTCTTCAAAGCTGGAGATTCTTCAATCTTCTCAAAACACCGAGATAAATTCATTTGTTCAATTTCTAATGAACAAAGCTTAGAATTGATCTTTACAACTTTAGCTAAATCGTCGACAGATGTCCTTCAATCTTGTGCAACATACGCGGAATGAAGGTTTCATTTGGAGCTGGCAACCAATCTTCTACGTCTTCTACATTTCCCACCACACGAGTAGACATCTTGAGAACAAGAAAACTATTGTATTTCAGAAACTATTCTATGTATTTCAGAATGAATAATAGTACTATGAAACAAGAAAACTATTGTTTATATAGCAAGAGAGAAGTACAAAAAGTGAGAAAGATGGAAAGACAAATAAATTTCGAGACTAGCAAACAATCTACTAGCCGTTTGATTAAGGAGGGCTCGAGGAAGATTCTACTAGCCGTTTGAAAAATATAAAAGGTTAACATGATCAACTTCAATTAAGGAACTCTATAAGAGGTTTAATTCCGCTTGATTGAGGAACTCGACGAAGTCCGCCGCGAACCGGAATTTCTTCTTCTTTTCTTCTTCATCTCCGTTTATCCTTCCACCACCACCACCACCATGGCCTTTAGCTTTATAACAAAAATATTAAATTGCTAGATGAAACAAAAAAACTAATTACGGAAAGATTACTAAATCAAAATCAAACAGAACACATATTCATAGAAAATATGAGATTAAAGATGAAAGTGTCACAGAAACAACACCACAATTTTACAACAACTAAGCAGACTCTGCTAAGCAATAACTAAAATTAGGGATTGTGTCCTCCTTGGATTTAATTTACATAAAGAAGAGATTTGAAAGAACGAGCTTTTGTCAGCTTCCTAAATGTACCATTCTCCGTCTTAAATGTACCATTCTCCGTCCTAAATGTACCATTCTCTGTCCTAAATGTACCATTCGTCATCGGTGTCCTCATCTAGATCGCCAGCAGCTGTGGTGTCGTCTACATCGCCTACAGACCTGGACACACTGTGTCCTTAGGGATTGTGTCCTCCTTGGATTTAATTTACACAAAGAAGAGATTTGAGAGAATAAGCTTTTATCGGCTTCCTAAATGTACCATTCTCCGTCTTAAATGTACTATTCGTCGTCGGTGTCATCATCTAGATCGCCAGCGACCGTGGTGTCGTCTACATCGCCTACAGATCTGGACACATTGTGTCCTTAGGGATTGTGTCCTCCTTGGATTTAATTTACACAAAGAAGAGATTTGAGAGAACGAGCTTTTATCGGCTTCCTAAATGCACCATTCTCCGTCCTAAATGTATCATTTGTCGTCGGTGTCACCATCTAGATCGCCAGCGGCGATGGTATCATCTTTTCCATAGCCTACAGACCTGGACACACTGTGTCCTTCCTTTTCGGCTGACACACAATTATTGTTTTATATACGTAGTTGCACAAAATATTAAATTACATGGACAAAAGAGAAAGTAAATATGAGTTAATTTAGGGTGTTCATTAAAAAATTATATTGAAGAATGACCTGCTATAGCAAGTTAACAAGAGGTCAAAAGTCAAAAACAGCATTAATTGATGTCTCCTGTATTATTTTATCTGAATTTAATCTGAACCGTTGGATTAAAAGCCAATGGTCCAGATTTCGGATGTATCAATACATCCAAAAAGGGTAGATGTATTGTAGAATTTTTCTATATATATATATATATTTTGAAGAAGAGGAATTTATTGATGTGTAAGGCGCAAAATGCCGATACCTATACAAGTAAGCGCGCCACGCGCCAGAAGGCAAAAGACCAGAAAAGAAAGGGCAACAGAGACAAGAAAACAAAACCCCGGGCCAGAGTGACTAGTCCCAGGCTACCCAGAAGCTGTCTGCGGAGTAGAGGAAACGCCTCCGGATTCTACTGATCTGGCGCAGGACCTCGGAGATCAGATGAGGAGGTTGGAGTGAACGACCTTCGTATATGAATTTATTACGGTTCTTCTACAGTACCCAAATCCCGGTGGCTGCAACGATCTGTCGGCCGTGGGAGGTTCCCCAGCTGGCCAAAAGATCGTTGAAGCCCCCTGGAGGATGATGAACTCCGTACCTGTTGATGAGGTTGTCCCATATCCGCATCGATAGATCACCAGCAAAGAAGACGTACTCCACTGACTTCTCATGAGGAGAAGTGCAACAGTGACATCTCGATGCCAGGCAGAAGCCGAAATACGCGATTGAGTCGTTTGTAGGAAGTTTCCTTCTCTGAGTTCTCTAGACCAGAATCGACCATTTAATGGGAATACAAGATTGCCAGAAAGGAGCAATAAGAGGACACGGAGTGCCAGCGCCTTTCGCTATGAGTCTGGCTGACGCTAGGAAGAAAGCGCCGTTCAGAGTCGGGGTCCACCGCATAGAGTCTGGCTCGTTGGTAATCTGCAACTGGCGGCAACAAGTCTGTCTGTCACTTCCTGACCTAGCCAATTGTGCACTCTGTCCTAATTCCAACCTTGATCGGTATCCCACAGATCGCGAATCTCCCTGATTTGGGGATGTAGAGTGTTGTATAGCTCGTCGTCCAGCCATCGCTCGTAGCTCATTGAAGCGTGGCCATTCTCCAGCAGTAGACAGATCAGAGGTTCGGCAAGCGCCTTATTGCGGGACATACGGTGCCAGGTGGCAGAGGATCTGCTGGTAACTAAAGCGATCGTGGGATAAGAGAGTCTGAAATATCTAGCCTTCATGAATCTGGACGAGAGAGAGTTGCCCGTGCACATCTTCTACCATAACTTCATAGAGCATGCGTCCACTAGGTGGTCCAAACGACTCAGACCCAACCCGTCCTCTCCGGTGGGTTTAGCTATAGTGTTCCAACTGGCCCAGTGGTGTTTGACTTCCCCATGCCTGCTCCCCTAAAAGAATTTAGCGAATATGGATTCTATCAAAGAGATGACTTTCTTGGGGGGTCTGCATACAGCCAGAGAGTATATGGGAATGGAGGAGAGGATATGCCTAATCAGGATCAACTTGCCGCCAGACAAGAGAGTGGTGTTGTGACAGCCCTCGATCTTCTTTCTGATAGAGCTCACCATATACTAAAAAATGCTGGCGTTCGACTTGCCGTACACCAACGGGCAGCCTAAGTAGAAGAAAGGAGGATAAGCTGTGGTGTATGAAGTCAGGTTGGATAGCCTGTTGGAGTGGATCCTGTCCGCTTTATGGTGGATGTAGATGACACTCTTGCTTTTGTTGACCCGTTGCCCGGAGGATTTGGCGTATCTCTCAAGCTTTTCGTGGACAACTTCTAACGAACCAATGTCGCCAGAGGAGAAGATGAGGTCATCGTCCGTATAAGCGAGGTGAGTGATAATAGGGCATCCGGCGGTGGTATAATAGTGATTGAATTGATTGTTGTTGGTCATGTTGATGAGATTTCTGCTGAGCGCTTCGGCGGCGACGATGAATACGGTACAGAAAGAGGGTCGCCCTGGCGTACGCCCCGACTGGATGGAAAGAAACCTTTCGCTTGACCATTGATGACAGTGGAGAACCTGGAATTGCTGATCTGTATACAATGTCAATCCATGGTTCTGAGAAGCCGAAGGCTCTGAACACCCAGATCATGAATTGCCAGTCTAGGCGATCTTACGCCTTTTGTATATCCAGTTTGATCGCGACGTTGCCTCCTCTAGCTGGGAATTTCATGTAAGTGACCATTTCTTGGGCGAGTAGGATATTGTCCATGATGTTCCTTCCCTTGACAAATTCGTTCTACTCTTCAGAGATGATCTTGGGTTGTAGGTTGGACATTCAATTTGCGATGATTTTGGAGATTATCTTGTTGGTGATATTGCATAAGCTTATGGGCCTGAAGTCTGTGAAGGTTTCTGGATTATCTTTTCTAGGAATAAGAATAAGATTTGCCCTGGCAATAGCTGTCAGGTATCTCGCACCTTAGAAGAAAGTAATGGTGGCTTCAAGTAAATCCGAAGCGATGATGTCCCAACAAGTTCTGAAGAATGTCCCAGAGAATCCGTCAGGTTCGGGGGCGCAGTTTTCATCGAGCGTCCAGACCGCCGCCTAAACTTCCTCAACAGATGGGGTTACCATTAGCATATCGTTGTCAATGTCGGTGATGATAGCGGGGACCTTGGAGAGGAAGTCATCGTCCTTGTTGATCGTAAAGAGGGACGAGAAGAACCATACTGCCGCCTCTTGAATGTTCTTTTGGTCGTGGAGCTGGGCGCCATTATCGTCAATGATACGGTGTAGGTTAAGCTGTTGTCTATGACCCTTGACACATGCGTGGAAGAAGGTAGAGTTGTGATCCCCTTTTAGATTCCATGCTAGCCTGGCTTTTTGTTTCCAGAATTCAGTCTCAACCTTCAATCTAGACTTGAGGATGGATTTAGCAAGGTTAAGCGAAGCTCGAGCCTCCGGGGTTCGTTCCACGACGAATCGGCAATCCGCTCTGGTAACATCGTCCTCAGCAGTTCTGATCGCTTAAAAGATGTTGCCGAAAGCGCCCTTGCTCCAGGAGGAAAGGGCCTTGCTGGTGGCGGAGAGTTTGTGTGCCACTCTAACCAGGGGGTCAGGGTCATCAGAGGAGTTCCAGGCGGCGGTAACGACTGGGATGAACTGAGGGTGATGCCTCCAGAAGTTCAAAAAGCAAAAAGATTTTTTGATGTGTTGGGAGTTACTTTTGATTTCGATGAGGAGGGGAGAGTGATCCGATTCTGTGGAGTTTAGGTGGGAGAGTTTAGATGTGTTGCCCATATCTGCCCAAGGTCCGTTGATCAGCACTCGATCCAGCCGAGAGTATTGCCGACGATGACCTTATATTTATATATATATATATATATATATATATATATATATATATATATATATATATATATATATATATATATATATATATATATAATTTTGACAGTCCTAATTAATTTGCTAGATTTTAATTTTCTACAAATATTTTATATATACAATAAGTTCCTAGTCTTTTCAAGCAATTATTTTTGGACTATAAAAACATAGCTTCTACCTAAATCTTACTTTTGCAAACTTAAAGTTTTGCCTAGAATTTTTTAAATATTTTTCAAGTATTTATCTACAACGTATTTTAAACTAATAAACTAATAATATTATAGTATAAATACCTTTCTAAAATAGTATTAAGTATTTTATCCTCCAAATCCTATCGACTATCCATTTCTTGATCAGGGCTAATCATATTCTCTCCTCTTCTGAAACTGGACTACCCTATGTCGACCGTGACTAATCTGATCATTCTAAACCCGATAGAGCAGCTTATGCCATCATCATAGGTCGTCTGGCGTAGTTGTACACTGAAACCATTTTCTGTGCCACCTTGATGATTGTACCCACCAGGTTTCACATCAGGCAAGATACATTGCCATTATTTACTGTTTATATTCAGTATGTATTTTTTTATTACTGTATATCACTGTTCATTTATTTCTAATTTTTCTAGTTATACTAATATTACAGTTCCTGATTTACTACCTGCTCAATGATATTAGTTTTACTTTATTATTATCCTTCGATTGCATATAGACCTAGAGTTAAGGGACTACCATCTGTAGTGTATTGCATAAACTTTGACATAGTTGTACCACGAGATATGTGTGAGATGAGTAACATATAGAGGTACTTGTGAGTTGGCTGATCACCCATACGCATGCGTTAGGGCTAACTACTAATAGAGGCATGTTAGAAGACTTAGCAGTTAGTAGAGTTATTTGGTCGTGGATACGACTTAAATAAGAGCATTGGGTGGAGAGAACAATCACTACCAAAATAAGTCATATTACCGACGTAATTAGCGATGTTTTAAGAAAATGTCGTAGGAAAAAAACAATTTAGCGACGTTTTTATTATAACGTCGTAAGACGTCATTATTAGCGACTGACAGCGACGTTCTGCGACGTATTTAAACTGTGTTTGCATTTTAAAGAGCTCATGTCATGTATAAGTCGGTAAACGTCACTAATATTAGTGATATTAGCAACGTTTATCGACGTATTATTACTTCATCGCTAATATCACTGATATTAGTAACGTTTACCAACGTTCTAATATGACATCGATAAATTAAAGATATAGGTCAGGTTCGAGTTTTCATTCCCCCCATTATTTTTGCCCCCAAATTTCTTTCATCCTTCCCCCCCCGACCCCGATCCGGCGACCCCCACCCCCTCGGCCACCGACCGACCGCCCTCGGCGATCCCTACCGACCTCGGCGACCCCCACCCCCCTTGGCGACCCCTCTCCTCTCCCCAACCCAAACCATTCCCTCTCCTCTCCCCAACCCTCCCCCTCCCCCCCATCAGCTCCCCGACCCCCTCCTTCGGTGACCGCAGCTCCCCGACCCCCTCTTCCGGAGACCGTCGACTCCCTCCTCCCCCCTCGCCATCGCCGCACCCGATCCCTCGTTCGAGCGTCCCTCCCGTTCGCCAGAGCCTTCTCCAGCAACCTCCACCGCCGTTCCCCCTCGCCGTCGCCGCTCCCCCTCGCCGTCGCCCCTCCCCTCCTGCCACGGTTGATCAGGTAAACCCTAACCCTAACCGGCTTGTATACACACGGATACGACACTTTGACACATGACACAACACTTTGACACACACACACACTCTTTGACACATGACACAATACTGACGCGCACACACTATGACACCTATATGCTCAAATTTTGGCTAAATTAGGGTATTCTAGATATAAGATAAATAATATGCTAAATTACTACCCAAACTTTATTCTCATATTGATACATAATATTCACAAATACCCTAGTTACAGATATTACTATTGGTGATATTGGACTCCTAGCTTAGCTTAGCCCATTAAGCCCTAACCCATATCTTATACTTAGTACATGATTATGCAGAGTAACTCCTCTAATATGACTCATGCAGAGTCACAGTCTTTCTACTGAAGCTAACTCATACAAATATCCATCTTCTTTTACAGTTTAGTTATTCTACATCTGACACCAACTGTTTGGCCCTTTATATACTAATATGGTTGTCTGAAATAAATCCAACTACCTAATGTTGATTCACCACTTCATAAACCATTCCAAACATCATTTCTACTGTTAACATTAGTGCAACCTGTCTAGGTGAGTACTCAATTGGAAACATTAAATGCTTACTCTCAGCTAAGGTTAACATCATTAATTTGACATGAAAAAGGATTCAGTTATGATACTTGACCATAGTGTCAGAGTCTTAATTGTAAAGGATCACTTGCTCGAACCTACCTCTATCCACTTCAATATCTGCAACCTAACATTCTAAACCAACTGATTTGCCAACATCTGATTCAATATGCCTAGGACTATAAGTCCAAAAGTTCTTTTAGTAATACTCTATACTTGACTTATAAAGTTATGTTAGTATAAAGTTGACTCAGTTTAGCTTAGATACAATATAGCTAGATACATAATATATAGACTAATATCCTAAAACTTGACTTATACAACTTAGAAATGGCTAGTTTGACCAAGTTGGACTAGTTTAGCTTAGAGTTGACTTGGTTAGACTATACATAATATATAGACTAATATCCTAAAATTTGACTTATACAACTCAGCTTTTGAGTGATATGTCGTCGCGATCGCTGCACCGATGAAGGAGGGGGTCACTGAGGGGGGAGGGGGTCACCGAGGGGGAGGAGCTCGTCGAGGGGGAAGGAGACGGGAGAACGAAAATTTTGGGTGAAAAAATGAAACCCTGAAAGTCAATCTAGACCAAAGTCAACTCTTGGTCAACTTGGTCAACCCTGAAAGTCAAACCTAGGTCAACTATGGTCAGACTAGGTCTAACAAGTCTAAATTAGGTCAAACAAGTTATTCTAGGTCTAAACAAACTAAGTATATGCAAATCAAGTATCCAAGATAGCTACTAACTCATAGTCTAAGTCACTTGCTAAACCAAGCACAAAACTAAACCATAAGCTAATAAGGCACACAAACTTAGTCATATAATGTATATATATTATTCACATTCACATATTCATATACATAGATATATATAGGAAAGCTATATATATAGGCACATACATATATATATATATATATATATATATATATATATATATATTATATATATATATATATATATATAAAGAGAGGTAAAAGAGTAAGTGAGTATGTGTGTGTTTGGCATGTGTGGTGAAAGGATATGTGTTAATGATGTTCTAAAATTTAGTGATAGGTAGGTGTATGTGACATGTGATATATGATGTCAAAGGGTGTATGAATGCATGTATGTAAAAGGTTATAGGTTAACTCAGTTTATAGAAATACATACATACATACTTACCTTGTATACATGCATACATATCATGTATATTACATTTACATGATACATACATGTATACTTGTATTATATTATACTTACATTCATGCATATTAGATACTTGTATTTATATTAACATATTGCAAACATTCATTTCATTCATGCATCTATGCATTACCTACATGTTTTATACATATGCATATATTGTATATTCATATCATTTCATACATTAACATAGAGACGTACAAACATGCTCACGTCATATATTTCATACCTTGCATTACCCTGCATATTATGTTATATATTATCATTCATTCCTTTCATATATTATATTATCTTTAAGTTGAATACATCATATATGGATACAATACATTATCTTGCATGCTTGCATTCATATATTACATTCTATATTACCTATATATATGTATTTTCTCCATTCATTCATGCTTGCATCATATACTCTAAATTACCATACATGTTATCATTATATATTGCATTACAATATTTATACGATATGCATTTATATCGATCATTATATATATATCTTGTATTCATATCTAACATTCATTATATACTTTCATGCATACATTGTATATCATTCTTTCATTCATGCATTGCTCAAATGCATTATATTAATTGCATTCCTACATGCTTGCATTCAACCATATATATACATTAATATAAAAAGAATATATATCATATATATATATTATTTCATTCATCTAACATATCATGCATTACATACTCTATATTCATTTAATATCCATACTACATAGGCTCATAGGTTACACAAAATGCATATATCGTATAGTCACTCTTCTACTTAAAACCAATACTGTACCAATTGGATATTCACTAAATTCTAGGATTAAAGTATATTGTATCCCTTCGTGTTAGCTTTCCAAAACTTTAAACGGATCGCATTTTCGTGTCCGGAAGCTCCCGGAATCGCGAAAACACCGAAACGCATTCGTCTTTCGTACAGCTGACACTCAAATAATTTTACAGAAAGTTACAGAAAGAATTTGGCTTATTAAAATATATATTTGGAAATCTAACTTCGATATGGTTCTTTTAAAAAAAATGGAAGATAAATCAGAGTTCTAAGCTAAAAGTTATGATATTTCTAAGTTGCTATTGCTACTAAAAATGTGAATAAATATTATGACGAATTTAGGTAGTTTGAGACAAAAGAAACACAAGTATATAACATAACATATCAAGAACTCACTCTCTACACTAATATATATATATGAGACACTATAGAACACATCTCCAATACAAAAATATGAGATTAAACATGTAATAATTCATTCATACATAACAACAACACATAGTGTGTCCAAATTTAGGGTTTTTCCACATGGACACAACCACAACACAAAGGACACTCCTATGACCTCCAAATGGACACAAAATGGACACAAATGGAGATACAACCATGGGAGTCATTCCTATGGGTTTAAAATATTCCTATATGCATGTAGGAATGGATTAGAGGAGAGATTATACCTTCCGGGAGAGAGATTCAAAGGAAAATCCTTCCGACATGACACCGACACGTAGAGATTCTAAAAGGACACGAACGAGCTCCGAATCCTCCCAACTTGGCTAGTACCCTCTAACCATGGAGTAGAGGAGAAATGAAAAAGATTTGGTGGAAGAAGGGGTTGATTTGGAGATGAAATCAATGGAGGTTCATCTCTAAATTAATTTGGGGAAGAACAAGAGAGAGAAAGTGGATGAAAATAAATAAATGAAGGAGTGACCCACTCCTTATCCCCCCATAGGTGGCTGCCCAAAAAGGTGAGGTGTCCCCTATTTGAATGTCCAAAATGCCCTCCACTAATCTATTTGATTTAAATTAGGAATGGGTTAAAGGTTGAGGTCAATTTAGTCTAGTTTTAAGTCCCTAATTAAACTAAACCTATCCATAAATAATTAGACTAACTACTAACTAAAATTAATATCATGTAGGCCATGCCTAACTAGTGTGTGGGTCCCACTAGAGTCAAACTACCCTCCGGGTCCCCGTTTCAAGTCGGATTGAGTTAAAATTCGAACCCGACCCAAATAACCTCAAACAATATATTAAATAATAAAATAAATTTCAACCCCAAAATAAGATCATAAATAATAATAAAAATTTTAAAAATATTCAAAAATATAAAATGACAAAAATATTCCTGTTTCTGAAAACTGGGGGTGACATGTAGCGACTTTCAACACGTCGCTAATCCACCGACGAAACGACGGTAGACGTCAGTAATATTCCAGGATATACCGACGTAATCATACGTCGGTGAACGTCGGTATTTGTGACGTTCGGCGACGTTTTAAAGATCAGCTACTTACGTTTTCGCGACAAGTCCAAAACGTCGGTAATTGCGTCGGTAAATATTTTTAGCGACGTCATTTGTCGTTTTAGCGACGTCTTTAGGCGTCGCTAAAACGACATATTCTGGTAGTAAATACCTGATATATGGGCTTCTTTGCACTTCCTTGATTACCTATGCGCCCTTCTAGAGACGCAGGCTCCAAGAGCCCTCTGACGTTTCCCAGAGCGTTATGGACGTACTCCCTTGTACATGATGCCCTCTGACGATCTTCGGACGTTATGGACGTAGGCCCCTGGTGCCCTATATGTGGACTATGTCTATCCCATTGACAGTCAGGGCACATGTGTCGAAAGAATTGTTTCTCAACTGCATGTTCACTTTAGTACGGTTTGGTTACCTTATTGTTGTCTTGTCACTAAGTTTTATTTGTGGCATATTTTATATTCAATATTTATGGTATATTCTTTATGTATCTTGTTACGTCCCTTTGAGGATCTGATGATCTCTCCAGGTGTGTATTTTTGTTTCACAGGTGCTCTAGCTAAGGTTAGGATCTACCCTATTTCTTCGAGGATGATTGCACTTAGATCGTCTTCGCATCGCTTGACAAAATTCTTTAAATATGTATTTCTCTTTTTTAGTTGGTAGTGAATTTGTCTTCGCCCAACGGCTTGTGTAAATAATAATTCATAAGTTATTATAAATTCTTTTTTCTTCATTTGTGGATGAGATTAGTGTCATAGTTACTGCATTTTACAGGTTATGCATACATACGATAGTTCCATATATTGGAGTACTTCGTATGTATGCAGCTGGCATGTCGACGTACTTAGTTCTAAGTATTTTAGGACTGGGGCGTTACAGCTTGGGCTTGTGTTGGGTGAAAATGCCTAAAAGCCCCTTTTTAATTGTTATATAAGGCCCCTTTATGGAAAGGCCCACTATATAATATGGTTTAACTTGATTCATGGATTCTAAATAAAATTTTAGCTAGAATAGAGTCTAACTCAAGTTGTATAATATCTCTAACCAAGTTTTTACGATCATGGCTAACATCTACACAATATAATTCTAAGGTTTCACCAATTAATGACACATGTACAAATTATTAATTAAATAATATTAAAAAATCAAAAAAATTACCAATTACCAAAATACCTTTGTTCTAGAATGTGGTGGTAACATATGTCAAATCGTCTCCCTCTTCCGCCGTCATTACGTGAGCTATATGACGTATTCCATGTATTCTAATTACGATGGTATATTCCAAATTCGAGCTATATCCTTGATCATTCGGAATTGGTTGTTGGTACCACCTTTTGTATGAGAAAAGACCCGTATCCATATTGGAAGGAAGAGAGAAGATACTCAAGAACAAGACTATTAGTTTAGTCTTTGTTGCTTGGGGTCATCACTCTTTGGCTGAGTCAACTTGGAAACATAAGAATGATATCCGATCACGATATCCAAACCTGTTTGACTCATAAGGTATAACTTCTTTCTTATACCTTATGGTTTTATTTCCTTGCTTGCGTGATGATTGATTGATTAACTGCTAGACATAGATTGCCAGTAGTAGTGTAGCTTGCCCCGACATCTCTAGCCTCTTTATTAAATTCCAAGGACCAAATTATTTTAATGTGGGTAGAGTTGTCACTCCCGTTTTTCATTATACGTATTTTTAGTATTCGTGTACGAATTTCTGACATTTGTCAGGTGACCTATGCTTCAACTTGTCATGCTTAGCCTTGTCTTTGTTTAATCTTGACTTGGTTTATTTTGGTTTGGTTTACTTTGGCTTTTGTTTGGTTTGGTTTGGTTGGTTTAAGATGAGAAGGGTTGGTATATAAACAAACTTATCACACACACACACACACACACTCTCTCTCTCTCTCTCTCTCTTCCATTATTATCATTTACTTCTCCACCTTCTTCTTCTTCTTCTTCTTCTTCTTCTTCTTCTTCTTCTTCTTTTATTCTTCTTCTTTTTCTTCTTCTTCTTTATTTACTCCTCGTACCAACCCAAGGCAAGTACAACTTGCTCCATGGAGAACATGATGGATCTCCATTTTGTTTGTTCTATTTTCTTCCTCTAATAATTCTAAGCATCTTTAGCACTTGAAGTTTTTGGTTTTGATGGTTACATTTTTGTAGATCTAAGTTTTAAGACTTTTCTTATTTTTCTTGGTTTTGATCTCTTAATTTTTTTTATTTTTGAAATCTATTGGTTCTATGTTGTGGAAAATTTTATTCTACCCAATTTTGGCTTTTGAACCGCTTGATTTTGACTTATTTTGAGAAAATTATGGCATTTTTTGAGTTCATGGGTTCCTTATGCACTTCGATGCTGATTTGAGGAAGATGAATAGCCTGTACCTGCGCACTTGCACACAGCCTGCATATATTTTTACGTAGACTGCATAGCCTACGTACCTTCCAGTGTACAGCCTATGCAGACTGCACAGCCTGTGTAGCCTGTACAGACTGCACAGCCTGCATACCTTCCAGTACAAAGCCTGCACAGACTGTACAGCCTACATACTTTCCTGCACTATACTACACTGCACTGCACACTTTCCTCTACTATACTGCATGCTTTTTTGCACTACAATGTACTGTGCACTTCCCTGTGCTGTTGTGCACTACGCATTTTTCTGCACAAACTGTACCTACACTTTCCTACACAGACTACACCTACGCTTCCCTGCATAGACTGCACCTAAGCTTTCCTTCACAGACTGCACTTGAGTTTTCCTGCAGAGCCTGCACCTTACTGTATGCCTTTCTTGCACAGCCAGCACCTTCCTCCATGCCTTTTCTGCACAACCAATACCTTCCTGTATGCCTTCCTGCGCACTTTCCTGCACGTCGCCTGCACACCTTGCTGTGTGTACTTCTTGCTAGTTCCTATAGTTCTTAATGTATATGTTTGATCCTTGCATGTATCTTGTACTTGGCCTAACTTGTGATGGTCCTACTTGATAACTTGTTAATATTGAACTTGACTAAACATGATAACATGAACCGTCGTGATAGTATTGAAAGTAGCCCGTCGAGGCGCACTTCTGACAAGTGACAAGTAAAGCTGACATGACATGTATAATCTTGATTGCTGTTGCAACAGCTATTTCTGTTTTACTAAGTATAACTCTTGTCTTGACACCATGGTTGATTTTTTTGGTTGTGATTGTACAAGTTACCTATTCTTATCTTACATCATGACTAGGACATAGATTTCTGGTTACCAAGGTCAGAGATTTATAATGAATCTGACTAGGTTAAACGACTAGATTGATCAAGTAGTTCATATAGAGAGATTTTCCAAGTACAAGCGATCACGTTATCCCGGCTACATCTGTGGACTTGTAGCCTGCCGTCAAGTAGGGCACATTTCCAGCACACTGTCATGTGTTGCACTTATTGAATCATAAGTACTAAAGTACACCAGTAATCTTGATAACTCTAGTAACTCTTGTAACCCCGCCATGATAACCTAGATAGTCTGCAAGGCTTGTGACTGAGAAAAATATCTCAACTGTATCCTGTTAGTAACTAGGCCTGTGATAACCCTAGTTAACTAATGATAGCAAGTCGTAGGACTTGATTAACCGTGCCTGAATGATTATCTCATGATTAACCTGGAAATTATATTCCACCTCTTGTTTTTCTGATGCAAGTAAGTATGTTCACTTTAACTCTTGCCGTTTATGTTATTATCAACATATTCTTTTATCTGTTCTTATATTCTTTATAAGATGGTTTTAGTTCCCAAGTGGAGCCTCCCTTGTGGTACTTGCTCTTTTCTGGGGTCTGACCCAGCTGGTTTTGTATGGCCAGATTTTAAAGTAGCACCCGAGGATCTACCTGCCTTCCAGCTAGATGGTGAACACTAGACGTAACTGAGGCAATGAGTGGGTTTTCTTATTTTGCTCTCCCAGTCTATTGTAAATTATTTCTTTTGAGGCATTTAGCCGCCAAGCATGTGTTAGCTCGTGTTGCAACTTTATTTCTATCCGCCTAAGGGCTGTAACATAATTGACAAATCCTAGAGTTGATCATGTATGACTTAACTATTGCTAGTCCTCGCATTTTGTATGACTAGCTTCATGATCATTTGAATATGTAATATTTGGGATGCCTTACTTTGTATGTCTGATGATGTAACATCTTGTAACAATTATTTGCTTACTTAAGATTAAGACACTAGGCTTGCTCATGACCATAAGAGACTGATGGCTTATAGATAAACACTCATGCATCCAGACAGTCGTAACTGTATTGCGAGGAGGGTTGCATTTCAATATACGTAGCCAGCTGTGTCTGTCTCCCGCTCTCCAGTATTCTGGTTCTGGGGTGTGACAATGCGGCAGGGTAGTCCTAATAATTGTGGCGATGATGGGGCTGGTCGTGAAGGCGACGTAGAAGGAGGTGGCAAAAAAAAAGAACAGGGATATGAGTAGTGACGGTGGACAAGGTAGTTTGGGTAGTCGAGGGTTTTGGTCATGACAAGGAGAGATGGTCGGGGAGTGGTGTTTGGTTAGCCTGCTGGACGTGGTGGTAGTGGATGGGAGTGATGATGCTCGATGGCGGAGTCAAAGGACAAGGTGGAGAGGTGAGGTGGCCGAGGGGTTTGTCGAGAGGCACTGATCTGAGGGTTGGATTCTGTCTTGCTAGGTAGCGGACGGGGCCTAGCGCGAGGTTACGTAGATCTGGGCAGCCGCTACGGTGGAGGCGATGGTGTTTACCAGGCTAAGGTTCCGGCCAAATTTAGGATTAGGGTTAGGGTTAGGGTTTCCAAAATTGGGAATTAGGATTGGGGATTAGGGATTTTCGGGAATTAGGGTTAGGGATTTGTGCCTTGCCGTCGGTTTTATCGGACACGTGTCCATGGTTTTGCGATGAAGTGTCGGGATGTGTCTGACACGGCATTGGAAAATATATATGTAATAATAATGGAAGTAACGTAGATGGACACGAACACGATGCACAATGGATGTGGGTAGGTTTTTTGAGTTGTGGTAGATAAGAGAAATTTAGGAGGAAGAGGCTCCTTAAATAGGCAAGCAACTCTTAATCCGATAAGGCTTAATAGTCATTATAGATAATTCTTCCCTTTAATTTTAAATTCAAGAAAACTTCAAAACAAATTAGTTTAATCAAAATCTATTAGCAGATAATAATATTTAATTTAAATTAATATCAAACTTAAAATAATCCAATCAAATCTAATCTATTCGTAGATAAATATACCAATTTAAATAATCATCTAATTTTATCAAAAGTTTAAATTATATAAATTCAAATCCAAATCAAATAATGTTTAAACAAAAATTGATCTGATCGCAATCATGTAATGATTGTCATAAAATATTTAAAGTATATATTCGATATTATCAAACAATTTAAATCATCGACATTGAATTCTTAATCAAATAGTTGACTACTACCGTAATAACATTTAATATTATCAATCTAAATTCAAATAAATAGTCATCCTAGTAATTTAAATATAATGATATTATCAAAACAATTTTAAAATATATTTTTATAAATCCAAAAATTCTATTTAAAATATCTTTAACAAATCTTTTTATTAATAGCAATTATTTATTTATTTTCTAAAACCACCTTCAAAGTCCTTAGTTAGAAAGTCCAAATATTTACATCTTTTGCAATACAAAATATTCGATTTCGAGAATAAATATTTTTTAAAAACCTAATAGTACTTTTCAAACCATAAAGTTTAAACTAGTTTTGAAATTGTCACGAACCGCACCCTAGGGTTAGGGTACGAGAACGTAACAACGTCCAGCCTACGCCGCAGTGTCGGTAGTAGAACGCTGTCCTAGGTCACAATATCTAACAATATAATGCTAAGCAGTTTATACTCCCCGAATGGGGGTGACATAGCAGGATGTAAACTCAATCACATCTAAGGTAGAGCATAATGGAAGATAGATAAAACATGAAATCCAAAAGAGATACAGCAAATAGAAGTCTAAGTGTCTAAGATACACAAACCCAAAAATACGTCTCAAAGCTCAAATACAGTAATCCATAAAGTAAATACAACTCCAGACAACTGAAAATAGCTAACTAAACAACCTCTAATGTGTCTCCTCTAGGCTAGCAGGCAAGCTCCAAGATATCTGTAAAATTTATCAACAGGTCCAGTCAGGACAGGAGCGAGCACAGTACATCTCAACAGATCATAGCAGGTTAGAAAATATAATCATGCAGTAAAGTAAGATACATGATCTGAAAGAAATACAATATGTAAACAGAGAGAGAACTGTAATAGAAATATCTACTATAAGTAGAGAACTAACAGTGGCTAGTGAGTCAGAGTACAATATAAACATGTGAATGGCATAGGAGATTCTGGGAACTATACTATGGAGTGATTCTGGGAACTACATTACTTGGATATTATTCACATGTCTACTTCTACTCCTCCGTACCCCCAATCAATACACAAGGATACAACCAGGTTATGTTATGATTCCATACAAAGGCCCACAAGGGGTGATACATGAATAGCCCATAAATGGGTGATTCTGGGAATGCCCACAATGGGGTGATTCTGGGAATGCCCATAAATGGGGTGATTCTGGGAAGACTTTGTGATCATGAGAGTACATGTCACAAGTGATCGAAGAACCGTGAAGCATAGTGATACACCATGTAAGTGAAACGCACAGAACATGTAGTATACGATGCTCCCTGAGGGGATAACATCTCAAGAATGGATCCATATAGTACTAATCCGTTTTACCAACGTGACAGCATCAAGTAAAGTAATCTAAAGCAGGAAAATAATTCTAACAGGATATAAAATGATCAGAGAATGTACTCGCCTGGTGTCTGAATGTCCAAAGTAAATATAATATTCGAGGAGAGGTGTCTGGCTCCTAATCAGAACATCACAAGTCACAACAAGTCCAAAATGGCAATATGAAGTTCTATTATGCATTCTACATGATTCTAGGTCAATTTAGACCAATGTCAACTATTGGTCAACTTGGTCAACCCTGAAAGTCAAACCTAGGTCAACTATGGTCAAATTAGGTCTAACAAGTCTAAATTAGGTCAAACAAGTTATTCTAGGTCTAAACAAACTAAGTATATGCAAATCAAATATCCAAGATAGCTACTAACTCATAGCCTAAGTCACTTGCTAAACCAAGCACAAAACTAAACCATAAGCTAACAAGGCACGCAAACTTAGTCATATAATGTATATATATTATTCACATTCACATATTCATATACATCGATATATATAGGAAAGCTATATATATAGGCACATACATATATATATAGAGAGAGAGAGAAAGAGAGGTAAAAGAGTAAGTGAGTATGTGTGTGTTTGGCATGTGTGTGAAAGGATATGTGTTAATGTTCTAAAATTTAGTGATAGGTAGGTGTATGTGACATGAGATACATGATGTCAAAGGGTGTATGAATGCATGTGTGTAAAAGGTTATAGGTTAACTCAGTTTATAGAATACATACATACATACTTACCTTGTATACATGCATACATACATATCATGTATATTACATTTACATGATGCATACATGTATACTTGTATTATATTATACTTACATTCATGCATATTAGATACTTGTATTTATATTAACATATTGCAAACTTTCATTTCATTCATGCATCTATGCATTACCTACATATTTTATACATATGCATACATTGTATATTCATATCATTTCATGCATTGCTCTATCTACTAAAAACGTGGATAAAAATTATGACGAATTTAGGTAGTTTGAGGCAAAAGAAACACAAGTATATAACATAATATATCAAGAACTCACTCTCTACACTAATATATATATATGAGACACTATACAACACATCTCCAATACAAAAATATGAGATTAAATATGTAATGATTCATTCATACATAACAACAACACACAGTGTGTCCAAATTTGGGATTTTCCCACATGGACACAACCACAACACAAAGGACACTCCTATGACCTCCAAATGGACACGAAATGGACACAAATGGAGATACAACCATGGGGGTCATTTCTATGGGTTCAAAATATTTCTATATGCATGTAGGGATGGATTAGAGGAGAGATTATACCTTCCGGGAGAGAGAATCAAAGGAAAAGCCTTCCGATACGGCACCGACACGTAGAGATTCCAAAAGGACACGAATGAGCTTCGAATCCTCCCAAACTTGGATAGCACCCTCTAACCATGGAGTAGAAGAGAAATAAAGAAGATTTGGTGGAAGAAGGGGTTGATTTGAAGATCAAATCAATGGAGGTTCATCTCTAAATTAATTTATGGAAGAACAAGAGAGAGAAAGTGGATGAAAACAAATGAATGAAGGAGTGACTCACTCCTTATCCCCTCCATAAGTGGCTGCCCAAAAAGGGTAAGGTGTCCCCTATTTGAATGTCCAAAATGCCCTCCACTAATTTATTTGATTTAAATTAGGAATGGGTTAAAGGTTGAGGTCAATTTAGTCTAGGTTTAAGTCTCTAATTAAACTAAACCTATATGTAAATAATTAGTCTAACTACTAACTAAAATTAATATCCTGTGGACTAAAATTAATATCATGTAGGCCATGTCTAACTAGTGTGTGGGTCCCACTAGAGTCAAACTACCCTCCCGTGTCCCCGTTTCAAGTCGGATTGAGTTGAAATTCGAACCGACTCAAATAACCCCAAAACAATATCATAAATAATAAAATAAATTTCAACCCCAAAATAATATCATAAATAATAAAATAAATTTCAAAAATATTCAAAAATATAAAATGACAAAAATACCCCTATTTCTGAAAATTGGGGTGACAAATCTATCCACCTTAAAAAAATTTCGTCCTCGAAATTAAAACAAAGCAATCACAGGAAACACATGAAGAAAACAATCTCATTCAAATACTTTTAAAAAAAAATCAGCAATAAAAAAATCTCTTTGAGGCACATCAAACATTTGTAAATAAAAACTGATACGTGTCCGCTACGGACACAAAAGCATCACAAAATCACACATATCAAAGGTCAAAATCAACAATCACCAACGCAATAAATATCAAAATAATTTAAAGAGGTCAAATGCAAAATATCCTTAGGCCAGAAATGACATAAAACATCCTAATCACATGGTTAGGCTCTCGGTCAAACAGTCTCTAGGGTTTCACTAGCAAAACATCAAAATCACAAGTCATAATTTTAAATAGTTTTAAAATAATTTAAAAATTATCAAAAATTATATCATGATTTAAATGTCAAATCAATAAATGATTAAAATTACAAAATTTTAAAATTATCCTCATTTTAGAAAATTGGGTGTTACAGAAATACACATTAATTATAAAATAACGTTTAGACATTTCAAAGGTGGTTTATTTCAAAATAAGAAAAGTAAAGTAAATAAATAAAAATTTAAAATTTTTGGAAAGAGGAGTTATAGTATGTTTATCCCTCGAACGTGGTAGGTCGGATGTCGGGACAGTTCGATCTAGAAAGAGAATTTGAGATGGGTATTGTGTGGGGTATTTCAATCTGTTAGGCTTGCGACCTACCAATATATATAAATATATATATATGAAAATAGAGCCCCACAAATACCGATATCGTTCGGAAGTACTTCAGGACTTGGGGTTAGCAACCCAGGCTGAAGTAGTCATCGTCGTACCATTGTGAAATGTACATTATGGCTTACAATGCCAGTAACTGTCATATAAATAAGGACTGGTGGGCAGAAGTGAAAGCACACAGAGATCCTGCACAAAGCACTTATAACATGACAGGGAAGGATGGTAGGCATATTCACATTACGTCGATACAAGGGTGAGTACGTCAATGTTGGTAAGAAGTCGCGCCACGAAACAAACACGAGATTTCTATATGCCGCAGGCTTGCTTACATGAATCAAATATAACATGCTTGCCATGAATACATCCTTTACTACTTTCGAATATGTCATAAAATCGATCCTAAGGCAAAGATAGAAAGATCAATAATTTGTATGTTGCATGAATCAATACATTACTTAATGTCAATTTAGTAAAGTGGGTCTTATCAATACGTGAGAGGATTAGTACTGATCCCCCACCAGATTTCTTGCAGGTTACAAAGAAAGGACTGCTCGCGGCAGAGCTTCGCTTGAATGCGCTGAGGCATGGAAGGCCATAGCGTATTGAGACGTGCGACCGTATTGACGCTTGGACTTGCAACATGAGGATGCGGCCGAGATATAGAAGACATGATGTATGAAACGATTAAATCCTTTGTAGGTAAGAGATAACTTGAGTATTGTAAGCCAAATCTGACATGATTCAATTGAGCTATTCAAAGCCTTGTAATTATGCTTCTTATCAAATAAAGAGAATTGTTTTGTATACTCTATTTTCTTCCGCTGATAATGCTAAATCAAAGATAACCATTTTGAGAACCTGTCATATTGTCTTGTACGAGTGCAACTCCAGACTCATACGGTATCACGCCCAGCGAGGACGAACGATTTGGTAAAATCGGTGTGAGGACGAACAATTTTTTCGGAAGGAGTGTAACAGCCAGTATCGTTGGCTAACTAGTCCTAGCTCCTCCCTCGGCAAAATCAGACGCGAGCCCCTCCTCGGACGGATTCCTCCTTTTGCTCCTCAGCCTACGCTGCGGTACTCACTCCCTCACCGACTCGACTCTCTAAAGTCCCATATGTCTCCTATATTTATATAGGTAAATAGATTTAGAGTTAATATTCATATTTTAGTTACTATTAAGTATTTTTATGGTTAGGGTCTCATACGACTCCTATATTTGTCTTTAATTTTTATTGTTAATTAGGGTTATGGTTAGGATATTTGGAGTTAGGACTAACTATTTTGGTAAAATAAACATAGTTAAGTACATATTCACTATAGACAGACTAAAAGTTCATATAAAATTACTCATCCAATTGAGAGTTATGATCTTTCCAATTGAATGAGACACTAACCATAACAGCCGGCGTCGTTGGCTAACTTGTCCCAGCTCCCCCCTCGACAATATATTCATTATAGACATACTAAAACTTCATATAAAATTACCCATCAAATTGAGAGTTAATATTCATATTTTAGTTACTATTAAGTATTGTTATAGTTAGGGTCTCATATGTCTTATATATTTGTAATTGATTTTTATTGTTAATTAGGGTTATGGTTAGGATATTTAGAGTTAGGACTAACTATGTTGGTAAAATAAATATATTTAAGTACATATTCATTATAGACATACTAAAATGTCATATAAAATTACTCATCTAATTGAGAGTTATGATATTTCCAATTGAATGAGACCCTAACCATAACAGCCAGCGTCGTTGTCTATAACATATTCATTATGACATACTAAAACTTCATATAAAATTACTCATCCAATTGAGAGTTATGATCTTTCCAAATTGACTAAATTCTGACTAGATTAGAACAAGGAAGAGTATTTTGCAAGAATTATAGCTAATCCCATATAATAATTTAATGATCTACTTTCAGATTCTATTAGTCCTAGATGTTAGGTTTATCATAAAAAATGTTTCATTCAAAAATAATAAATAATCTAGGAGTTATAAAAAAATTACTAGGGACATATATTGCTGTAATCTATATTTTTGCTTGAATTATTTTAGAGGACAAGCGAAGTTTATTTCGGGATTGATAATATGTTTTGGAAAGCTAGGAGGGATAATAATATACCTCTAAAATTTTAGTACTAAATTCTTTTGTTTGATCCCTCAAAAGTGACTCGAAATATGAATTCCTTTAATAGCTACTACCGAAATTTTCTCTTGAAAACTACTCATCCTAAAAATAAATGCATTTATATAAAAAAAATGTAAAACCCGTAAATTTTGGATTTATTTTTTTTAATTGTTGGATCTTGTTTGCTAATTAGTTTGGTCAGTTTATTATTATTATTATTATTATTATTATTATTATTATTATTATTATTTGGAAGATCATATTTTTTTAAATTATTCATTGAATTTTTATTTGGCTTGACTCGTCCGGAACCCGTCTTGAATTCGTTTCCGAAACCGAACACAATCTCGATTTTTTTTTGAAACCAACTTTTAATCCTTTTGTATATTTCTATATACATATTTTCTTTTTAAAGGAAATAAAAGAATTCCTTTCCTTTCTCAGAACCTTCCCTTCCGTTCACACCCGAACTCCTTCTCTTCCCCTTCCGAAACCGCCATGACCCCTTTCCCCTTCCCATAACTGCCATCGACCTCACCTTTTCCTCTTCCCGTAACCCCTAGCTTCACTCCCTATATAAATCCCCATCTTCTTCTCCATTCTCATCCTCACTTTCCCCAATTTTCCAAAAGTCGTAGCCCTAACCCGAGCTATCCCGGCCAGCGCCCGAGCCAGTCGACCCCGGCCAGCAACCGAGCCCGACCCCCTGTGCACCCGCGACCCCCTTGCGCGCCGAGCCCGGCGACCCCCTCGCGGCCGCCTCCCTTCTCCGCCTCCCTGATCCCGTGCTCCGTGACCTAGTGACAGCGCTGCCCGCTGTCCATCGCTGTTCTGAGCACCGATCCGTTGTCCGAACGCTGTTTCGGTATTTTCGAGTTATTCTGCGGCTCCCCGACCAACGAATATTGGGTAATTTTTGATTAATCACAGTAGTTCGTCCCTCCCGAAGAGCCAATAATGACACGGTCTCCGTTCCCGCTATGGGAATCGGCTCGATTTGTTGTAGTTTTGGTTTCGGACTTTCCGAACTCCTTTCGAAATCATTCTGTGGCCTAGTTAATTCTAGTTTGGGTTTTATGGATATTTTCTTATACACCTGTGGCTATATTTTCATGAGTTTTTGTGGTTTTTCCTTTGGTTTGGCTTATGGAAATGATTGGGAAATGGTTATGTGTTTTGGTGGATGGAATTTGGAAGGCTGGAGTTATACTGGATTTTGTGTGGGACTCGCCAATGTGGCTAGATCATCCTAGTTACAAAGGAGATGCTGCCCGATTTTTCTAAAATATTTTGAAAAACTTTTTGGTTTATTTCTCGAGTTCAGTTCCTAAAATTTGACAGTTTTTGTGTTGGTTGGCTTTCGGATACCACTTTCGGGCGATGACCGTATCGGTCCATGGAACCTGGCGAAATGCAAACGAAATCGACATTTTCGGACGTTGAGACATAAGCTTAAATGCAACATGAGATTTGTATAACCAAGTCTGAGACGTAACCTATTCCATATTTTTATAATTAAATTTTATTTAGAACTTGTTACTTGCCTATAGTATTTTGGGTGCAGGGCCTCGGCCTTTTTGATTGGACCATTTCACGGCACTCAAAGCTTGCCTCAGATTTATTTTAATTTAATTTATGTAATATTTGTAAGGACATAAGTGCAGCTTTTATTTTATTCTCTGTGGTCCTGTATTTGTGTAGCTTAGGTTTTTTCGTTCTTTCTGGTTTGTGTAGTGTAGATTTTGGGTTATTTTCTGAGATTGTTGATTTCATAGTTAGGCGCATAATTAATTTGTTAATAATTATTTTATATATATGAAAATTAATAAGAATTTCTCATATTAAGTAAAATTATTAGTAAATTAACAGATTCATGTTTTTTATCACTTAAAGAAAACCTTAGTTGTATATGTATTTTGAAATACCAAGTGTTGATTAAAAAAAAAACCTGAAAACGCTGTATTTCCCAATAAAATAGTAAATTGACTCTATTTTGTAAATTGACAATTGTAGTTGGGACGTTAGAGTATTGCTCATTAGATTAATTAAAATAACTTAAAACTGGACTAGGACCTACTTTTAGAGATGGTAACTAGCACACTTAGAAATTGCTTATCTATGATTCTAAGTCAGGATTCTCAACTGTAGGAATTCGAGGACGTAACTGACTTCCTCTCCGGTACCGCCACCTCAATCCAGTCAACAGCAAAGGCAAGTACGATTATGTTTTCTTGCATTTTAATTATTAATTGTTATCTTGCATGCTTAAACCACATTGATACACGGAACTCTCTCCTAGGGTTCAACTATTGATTGTAGGGACATTGGGAGAGTAGCGTAGCGTTTATGACCAATACCCTCATATTGCATTATTGTGCAAGCTAACCCCTCTTACACATGGAAATAAGCCGTATTGCATCGCTAGGATGCTATTGTACAATCCAAGCCGGTCATATACGTTACCTATTCAAATCACATTGTTTTAAATATTGAATTGCTGAAAATTGCTGGAAAATATTATTCAAGTATTTCAAACTGTTTAAAATTGCATATTTCCGTTATTATTTGAAATGTTAGATATATACTCGTACTTTTCTCCTTTCCTGACTGGATCTCCTCCATAGGTAACATTGATTATGCTGAGCTATTATTCGATAGCTATTATGATCCCATGCTGTACCATACGGTGCTTCCAGAGTCTCACTTAGAAGATGATGATCGCGAGGCCGATGAGCCGGCCATTTAGCTAGTTGATTTTCATTCTTCTCTATGTTAGAGTTGCAGACTTATCATTTCAGTATTTTAATTTCAGTTGTACTTTCAATTATTGAACAAAAGTTTTAAATGTTCGTAATATCAAAATTGTGAAAAATATAATTGTTGTTGAGATTACCTGCGTATAGAAATAGCTTACTGCCGCCGTCTCACAACGGTGCAGGCTGGGCATGATCCGATTCGACCCAATAATTTGGGATCGGGTCGTGACATGTGTTTAGTGGTGGCCCATGCGGGTCTTGATCAACAACTTAGAAAAACATATCTTGAAACAATTAGAACAGTAGAACATTAATTTGTCACAACATAGGACCGAAATATATTATAAATAAATATTTTTATTTGTTATAGACTGGTTGGCTACCTTGGTTATGTTTTGCATCCTAAACCTTCCAGAGTATGGCCACAGACAAGACCAACACAGCTGGCGATGGGGTATCATCACCCGATCACACCCCACCTCCCCAAGCAAGTCCGGATCCTACACCTCGGCAGCTGACCGATCATCCCCATAATGCACTAGTACCCCATGGAATTTATAATACTACAACTCAAGTGACAGATCCTACATCTTCCCGGACTGAACAGCAATCCCCTGCAGTAGTGCCCGATCCAGCTGCCCTACCAGTTCTCGTAGACCCCACCGACCTCGTAGGCCTGTTACGAGGAGTGCTTGAGGCCCAAAGAGCTCAAGCTGAAGCTCATCGCGAACAGACTGCGATTATGAGAGAAGGTATGGAGAATGCCCACAACGTGGCTATGGCTGCCCTCGAGAGAGGAGAAGCAGCATAATCAGAACCAAGGCCTGCTAAGGTCAGAGATATTGAAAAATTCAAGAAGCTAGGCCCTCGACCCTTCAAGGGAACCGAAAGAATCATCTATGCCGACGAATGGCTCGACAGCATGGAGCGTCTCCTCAGCGTCGCTCGACTTCCAGACGACCTCCAGGTCGAAGCTGTAGGACTCCAACTACTAGATGTAGCAAGCACCTGGTATCAGAATAAACCCCGACTCCAGGATAGGCAGCTTGACTGGAACACCTTCAAGAGGTTGTTCCGCAGGAAGTTCTTTCTAACATCAGCGATGCGGGAGATGGAAAGACAGTTCCAGGATCTGAAGCAAGGAAACATGACGGTTGGAGAGTATGCTGCAGAATTCGGCCAACTTAGCCGCTTTGCCAAGAACTTGGTTGCTGACCCCGCAGATCGTGCTGAAAGATTCAGTTATGGATTGAGGGAAGATATTCGCACCCCTGTGATCACAGGCGGCACCAAGACGTACGAGAGGATACTGATACGAACTCAGGATGTAGAGAAGAGTCAGCCTGCTCGTTCAAAAAGAGAGTATTCTGGAACAAACAACTTCCAGAGTAACCAGAAGAGGCCCAATTTCAACAACAACAACAACCACAACAGGCCTCCTCACCACCAACAACAGCATCATCCGGCAAAGACCAATGACAGAGCACATCAGAAGCAGATCTCTGTCTGTGATTTCTGCAAGAGGCCAGGACATCTGGCAAACGTCTGCAGGAAAAAACTAGGCTACTGCCTAGTTTGTGGGTCTGCCACCCACCAAGTTAGAGACTGCTCCTACGACATTCAACCGGACCAGAACAATATAGCAGAAAGCTCCCCTACCCACTCAACAACAACAGTTTAGGCAACACCAACAGAAGGCTGTGCGAGCTTTTGCCCTAGCAGCAGATGAGCAAGAGCCAGAGGAGGAACCCACCGCTGATGTCATCACAGGTTCCATTTATATGCATTCACATCCTGCTTTAGTATTATTTGATTCGGGTGCATCACACAGTTTTATATCATCAAAGTTCATTTTTGTACACCACCTAGTTACGGGATTAGCAAGATGATATGTAGAGTTATGACCGGTGGTGGACCCATACCCCTCACCGAGACCTGTAACTGCCCTATAACTATCTCAGGCCACAAATTCTTAGCACCTTTACTTGCGATGCCCTTACCCAACTATGATGTAGTCCTAGGGATGGACTGGCTTAGTAAGCAGCATGCGCTGATAGATTGTCACAGAGGATGTGTAGTCTTCCGCCCACCAGGAGAACCAGAGTTTGAAATCTCTCGAACTCTGGAAGTTATGGAGAGTGTTATCTACTCCTCTATCATAGAAAAACCCGGGCCTCTTCATCCTATCATAGCGGAATTCATGGACGTCTTCCCTAATAGTCTTCCGGGATTGCCCCCAGATCGAGGTATAGAATTCACCATTGATCTAGTTCCCGACTCTTCTCCTATTTTTGAGGATGCTACAGAGTCAACCCCAAGAAAGCTAAGGAGATAAAGGACCAGATTGACGAACTGAAGGCCCAGGGATTTATCAGAGATGGAGCTTCACCCTGGGGAGCACCAGTTTTGTTCGTGCCCAAGAAGGATGGAACCGTACGGATGTACATCGACTACCGGGCGCTTAACAACATCACCATCAAGAACAAGTACCATCTATCCCGGATCGATGACCTGTTTGATCAATTAAGTAGAGCTAAGGTATTCTCGAAGATACATCTCCGATCTGGCTACCACCAAATTAAGGACAGGAAGGAGGATATTCCAAAGACGGCGTTCAACACAAATATGGACAATATATATTTTTGGTCATTCCGTTTGGATTGACTAATGCCCCTGCAGTATTCATGAATCTCATAAACAAGGTCTTCCATGAATACCTGGATCAGTTTGTTGTTGTCTTCATCGATGACATTCTGATCTACTCGAAGACCGAAGAAGAGCATGAAGAGCATCTGAGGAAAGTTCTAGGAACTTTAAGGAGGGAGAAGCTCTATGGTAAGCTATCTAAATGTGAATTCTTCTTGGACAAGGTAGATTTTTTAGGCCATGTTGTCACAGGAGAAAGAATTTCGATGGACCCAAAGAAGATAGCTGCTATTGAGACGTGGACTACACCAAGCTCAGTTGCAGAAATCAGAAGCTTTTTGGGCTTAGCTGGCTACTGCCGAAAATTTATGAAGGACTTTGCCAGAATTGCTGAGCCAATGATGAAGCTTACCAGGAAGAACGAAGAATTTATTTGGTCCGAAGCTTGCCAATCAGCATTTGAAGAGCTGAAGAAGAGACTTACAGCGGCATCGATACTATCATTAACCTCAGGTACCAGCGGTTTCTCAATTTATAGTGATGTCTCTGGTAAAGGATTGGGCTGTGTTCTTCAACAAAACAGAAAAGTAATTGCTTACGCATCTAGGTAATTACGGACTCATGAGAAGAACTATCCCACACATGATTTGGGGCTTGCAGCGGTTATATTTGCTTTAAAGTTGTGGAAGCACTACCTCTATGGAGAGAGAGTGGAAATATTTACAGACCACAAAAGTCTTAAATATATTTTAACTCAGAAGAAGCTGAACATGCGACAGAGACGATGGCTGGAGCTGATGAAAGATTTTGATATTGACCTACAGTATCATCCGGGTAAGGCTGATGTTGTTGCAGATGCACTTAGTCGATACCCGATGGCAATATTTTTGACCAAGGAGCGACATTTGCTGGAAGACATAGAGAAGCTTAGACTGGAGATTGTACTGCCTGAAGAGAAAATGAAGAAACTGGGAAGAGAAGCCATTGTACTAGAAGCTGATTCATCAATAATACAGTTGCAAGTGCGTTCAAGTCTGCTGGACAGAGTCAAAGAGACACAATTCCAAGACGATACGCTTTACAAACTCAGAGATCAAGTGCTGGCAGGAATACTTGAAGGATTCTCAATCGCCAGTGACGGAGCACTAAGGTATGGTTCGAGACTTTCCGTACCAACTGGCGAACTTAGGAACGAGCTGATGCAAGAAGCACATCTGTCGCAGTATTCCATACATCCAGGAGCTAACAAAATATATCGAAATATGCGTACTGTAGTGTGGTGGTACGGAATGAAGAAGGATATATCTAGGTATATGGCTAGATACTTAATTTGTCAATAAGTGAAAGCTAGCAGACAGAGACCCACGGGACTATTGCAGCCGCTAGACATCCCGGAGTGGAAATAGGAATATATAACGATAGACTTTGTGTCAGGACTGCCTCGATCCCAAGGAGGGAAGGACGCCATTTGGGTTATTGTAGACCGACTGAAAAAGTCAGCTCACTTTATCCCCTTCAAGGTTGGTCTATCCACCGAGATGTTGGCGGTACTATACATGCAGCATATCTACCGGATTCATGGAGTTTCGTTAAGTATCGTATCTGACAGGGATACCAGATTTACCTCTTACTTCTGGAAGAGCTTGCGCGACAGTTTGGGAACACAATTGAAGTTCAGCACCGCTTACCATCCCCAGACTGACGGACAATCGGAGAGAATAATCCAAACGCTAGAAGATATGCTGAGATCTTACGTCTTGGAATTTGGAGGGTCTTGGGAAGAGCACTTACACTTGGTAGAGTTCTCCTATAACAACAGCTACCAAGCTAGTATCGGTATGACTCCGTTCGAGGCACTCTATGGACGTCGTTGCCGCACTCCACTTGCTTGGGACGACGTAGGAGAAAGAGTATTGCTTGGACCGAAAATGGTGACCGATACAGCAGAGAAGGTAAAGATGATCAGAGACAAGCTCAGGATTGCTCAGGACAGACAGAAGCATTCGGCCGATAGCAGTCGCAGACAATTAGAGTTCGAAGCAGGTGACAGTGTGTTTATGAAGATCTCACCTACCAGAGGAACCATCCGATTCGGCAGGGCAGGAAAGCATAGTCCCAGATACATCAGCCCATTCGAAGTTTTGAGCCGAGTTGGAGAAGTAGCTTACCGATTAGCTCTACCAGCTAATCTTGAGGGAGTGCATAACGTCTTCTATGTTTCACAGCTTAGGCGCTACATTTCGGACCCGAGCCACATCTTGAACCATTCGGAGCTGGAAATTGGACCCAGCCTCACAGTGCCAGAGAAGCCAGTAGCAATCACTATACCATAATATGCAAATCTTAACACAATTTTCTTTCGATTAGTAATGGTTATTACCGTTACAAGCTAGTAACAGTTATAACCGTTACTATAAGTAAAAACCATTATGAAAATTCTAGTTCTATAATTTAATTTATTTTTATATTATTTGTAACAGTAAAAACTGTGACAAATTTAAAGCTTAGGTCACATGCAAAACATGTGCCACGAAGAAGTGTTACAAAGCACCAAAAGGAAAAAAACATTCCTAAATGTTTCCCGTACTCTTCTCTGGATGGTTCCCCCTTTCCCTCTTCTTCTCTCTTGTGAATGGCGAATGCTTTAGAACCCTTCCTCTTCTCTCCTATTACGAAGGTATACCTCTCCTTCTCTCTCACAATCTCTTAGGGTTTTGGTTTTCTTAGGGTTTTGATTTTTTTAGGGTTTTGTTTCCATAGGGTTTCGGGTTTCCTTCTCTCAAAATTTGAAGATTTTGAGCATCGTCGAAGCAACGAAGGTACTTCCCTCTACTATCTCTCTCTTTCTCTAATTTTTTGGGTTTTGATGTTTTTTAGGTTTTGTTAATTGTCTGTTAATTTCAAACAAATGGGGAATCCAGGTGTGGAGAGAAAAATAAAGGTACTTTGTACTGAGCAATGAGGAATAGGTTCATCCTCATATTTTAGCTACTTTGTACCAAGTTATATATGATGATGACAATGTAGGCTACATAGTAAAGCCAGGTGTAGAGAACAAAATAAAGGTATTTCCATGACTTCCAGTTTGGAGTTGACACTGAACAAAATAAAGGTATTTCCATGACTTCCCACGTACTATCTCTCTCTCTAAATTTTTTTTCAAGTATTTGACACTGAACCTTTAACATTGTGCACTTTTATTCACTTGTTTGGAGTTGCCACACCTATTGAGTGGTGCTGTGGTGGCCTCATACTATTTGTCTACAGGATGGTCCTCTAGATCTTTTATTCTTCAGATGAATTAAACCTATGTAGCAAACAACAAAAAAGATGGAAATATTACATTTATCTAATAAACTACTAAACTTAAGTTATTTGGAGAATTAAACCTATATCTATACCAAGTTGCTATTGTTTTTAACATTAGACTATGTGCAGGAGGTGTTCCAGGAAGGTGCCCATCGAAAGTGGCGCGAGTTCCGGACACAGGCAAGTCATAGATGTATGTTCCGTCATGAGTAGTTTATTCATTTTCGGTTTCCTTTTTGTAGATTTCGAGTTGATCCCTATCTGTTACTTTCATTGGACTGTAATATCTTAAGGCCACGTTTGGTTCTCAGAATTAGGACATTGGAAAATGACACTTATCCAACCCATAGGAAAATAACTATTTTTCGTGGAAAATAATGACAATCAAACACCCAAATTAAGTTTTCCATGGAATTTTTTTAGAAATAAAAATTCCATGAAATTTTTCTCCTAGGAAAATAATTCTCTGGAATTAATTTCTTTTCCATATATTTTCCACCTTGCAATCAAACACACTTAACTGTATTGGATGCCAAAGGAAATGAGTAGGAAAGAAAAATTATTCCCAAAGCAAAGAAAAATATGAGAGAAAATGGTTTCTCCCACCCACCCCAAGGATTCACTTTCCCTCACTATTTTTCTGGCTTTTCCAAACACCGAAAAGAAAATTTTATGGGAAATTTACAATTTTCCAGAGGAAAGAAACGAGCAAAGAATTGATTTCCTTTCCTTTCCGCGAGACAAACTAGGCCTAATACCACATTTCAACTTAAAAAAAATCCTGGATTACTAACTACTACATCACGTTATTCCTATTATTGGTACTCAATGTAACAGATCTAACTAAATGGTGCTAACATTTAGCCGTATCCTCAGTATCGTTACTAGCTTCTATTGATTCTCATCACATAAAGGTGTGAATAAAAGAAGAATCATGGTTTCTGTTAGGTGTTCAACAAAAATCTGTCAATAACTGTTACTTGAAAGTTGAAAGCTTGGTATATTCATTCAAATTTATTGTATACATTACCAAATTTAACAATGATATTTTCCTGATTGCTCCGGATTAATTCATTCCTTTCTAAAGTGATACCACTAACCTATTTGAACTTGATGATGAACATCAACCAGTGTTATTTTTGCTGTATAAACTCTACTTCACCCCTACCTACACTATGTAACTTCTATTCAGATGATCCAAACTTTTGAAAGTTAACCTCTACCTACAATATGTACATAGAAACATTCTTCAATAAAATTGCTAGCTAGGTGATCTTTATCAGTTCAAATGCTCCTACTATTGTAGCCCTTCGCCAGGAGATGAGCGTAGAGCAGTTCGTTCCACGTATCAGGCACCCCAGGAAGGCACCAGTGGCTGCAATCTTGGGGAGCATCTGTGGGCATCCCAGGTTCGCGATGGCTCGAAGGATGCCCGTCCATTCTGAACTCGGTCAGGTACGTGATATTGAGGAACTGCACCTTCCTACCTCTGCCCTCCATTGATTTGATCGCACTGGACATGATCTGGTTGTACCAAGGATCGGGCTCGAGGAGGGTGTTGTTGGTATACGGACGCGTTCCAGAGTCGCAGGCGCCACCCGTATCCCAGGTTCCGTTCCTGCAACCAATCTCATTTATCACGATAGCATTCTTGCATCAAGAATCAAAGTTTCTGCTGAAAGCATAACAATGAGTTCAAATGTGATGTTGGCACCTGTAATGTGACGGAGACTAGCTTCTGAAGAAGAGGTAACTATGCCCCAGCTACATATTGCTGATAGCCCACTGCTTCAACGTCTCCATTGTCTTTTGAAATGCTTCATTTACACCCATGGTCATATTTATATCTTCCCCAACCTGGAAGTAGTATCCCCTGCATAATTCCCTTGTTATATTCTTTATAAAGCCTTCCTGTCCCTGGCAGGCTTTTCTGCATATACACACTGTAAAGTTGCAATTTTTGTGTGTATCAGGCAAAACTTTGTTTCGAAGAGACATTTATTTACATTGAAGATCAAACAAGTAAGATAGAATCTGATTGTTGCATATGTTGTTCATGTGCAACACTTTCAGAGGTTCTAAGTGGACCATGGAGTTCCCAATAGAGGACAAAATTGTGATGATTTCTCTTCATCAGACATTGCTGCCAAATTCAAGTTAAATTCATGTAAATATTATGAAGCAGCTAAAAGAACAGGTTGAAATCACAGGGAGAGATTCTCTAGGAATCAAGTAAGAGAGAGGCATATTTAGAAAATGAACTATTGATGGCTTTACAGCATATTTTTACTAGAATCTTGATATTCATATCAGCTTCTGTGTTTAGCTACCAACCAATGTTTCAAATTAAACTGTTGATGACTTTACAGTGTCAAAATCCAGTAAAACCAACCTAAGGCTAAGACATGGAAACTCTATTGTTCTATTGCTATTTTGTTTAATTATGCGGGGATAGCCAATTGGTGCAACAACATATATCTGACATTCTTGTGTTTAATTGCTCTATTGCTATTTTGTTCAATTACTCTATTACGTATAAGGACTGAGTATTGCTGCAGTTTAATTGTTCTATTGTGTTTTAAAGGTATGTAATCTAATAAAACCAAACTAAGGCTAAGACATGGTAGTTTTTTTAGTGTTTAAAATTTTATGCTATATCAGTTATTTTTGTGCATCAATAATGGTTCATACATTTGACCTTGAAGATTAGGATACAGATGTAGGTAATGAATTAGTCTCAGAAGCTAGCTGAACATCATATATTGATGATCTTACATTTGCTGATATTGATGTTATTATTATCATGAATTGAATGGTTCACGTGTGAAATTTAAGTTGTGTATCGTCACCCTATATATAATAAACTTATTGTTGTTGCAGTACTTGTGTACCGAAAGCTATATATATATAGCTCCACACATTATTTCATTGCAATAGGGATATGAAGCTGGAGTCTTTTTTTGCAGTAATTATTCAAAAAAAATTGTGGGCTGCGTTATATTCAAACCTCTATTCACCAGCTGTTTGCGAAGGTTGTGGAAACAAGAACATTACCATCCTTGCTTCGGATTTCAAAGAGAATACCAAGAAATGAGTTTGCAGTTGTTTGAGGTACTGTTCTGCTGCTTTCTGTCTGTTCTCGTATTTATTTCATCAATGTTTGACTGCAGTATATGTGAGATGGTTTGCTTTGGAAGTAATTTAGAGATTATTGAAGGAGGAATATAGTTGCAACTCTCTGGCAACGTGGAATAGTAAGAGTCTGTTTAAATTCTCTCAAACAATAAGATCGTTTTCATTTGTGTATAAGAAAACTGAAGAAGTTTTCAGCCTAAGCTTGTTCCTGGAGCCATCGGTAATAACTTGATATATGATAACTACTGTCAAATGGAATGTATACATCTATATATCAATGGTTGGTACAACCTGGTTCCTCTATTTTTTTTTCCTCCTCCTGGATTCATGGGATTAATATTGGAATTTGTGAAGCTTGATCGTCTCCCCGACATATAATCAAAATATGGTACTTTTAATAGTTTTTCCATGGCCTAGTCAATGTGAGTTTGCTATAGGCCTCACAATTGAACTATGACTATATATGTTACATGATATAAATAAAAAGGTAAATAATTGTTCTACTCTCAGAGTATACACAAGATCCCATTGTTTCTTCTCTGTATGTCTTGAACATGTAAAAGGTGCTGAGTCCCATTGTTTTTTCGAATAATTAGATTGGGATAGTTAATTAGTTGGAAACACACAAAATTGTTGGTTGATCTTTAATTTATTTTAGTTATGAGCTAACTTAACTGTCAATTTCAACAATTGAAGTACTTGTTTGATTAAATTCAGTGGTTTAGAAATGTCCAATTCTGCTGCACATTGTTTCAAATCAATGTGTATATCATATCCAACGGGATCGATATTGTTATAGGTAATATTGATTTTTGATTAATTTTGTTCTTTAACTTTCTTGAACTCTTATCTTTGTCTTATATCTTGTCAAATACACAGAATGAAATAGAAGCCCCTGAAAAGAGGCAAAAACTAGTCGCAAACACGAGTGGTTATGATGGTGTGCCAAGCATAGAAGACTTTGAGACTGACCCTATTGCTGAAGTTTTTGGAGCTGGTAAAAGGTGTCGTTGTCGTACCGTTAGCTCTAGTTTTGTTGGGCATCTCACACTACTTGTCATGAGAGGGAAATGTAAGACGATGACAAAATTGTTTATGTGTCGGAGGTGATAAAACTAGAAGCACCAGTTTATGATGGTCCACAAAATGGAATCTCTTTCCTTTGTGAATTAGTTGATGGAGGTTATGTTATTTGGGGAGACAAACATATCTGGTATTCGTAAGCTTTAAGACATGTAAACTTTTGTTGGGCATGTAAACTATTTTGCTCAAACTTTAAGACATGTAAACTTTTGTTGGACATGTAAACAATTATGCTTAAGCTATTATGGTTACTTTATATATATATAACTATTATGCTTCAGCTATTATGGTTACTTTATATTATACCTTTATTGGACATGTAAACCACTTTTGTTGAATTTAAATATTGTTGTTGAACTTGAAATGTTGTTGGAATGTGGTTTTACTATTTGCTTACAGGAATTGCTATAAATTCATTTGTGAAGTAGGTTGAATACAGGTTCATGGCAAGCAGGTTGAATACAAAATTGCAACAAAAGAAAACAACAGGGAAAAAACATTTTTATGACGGTAATTTCCATTACTAGTTTAAAATTTTCTAACAGTAAAAAAATAACATTCG
This sequence comes from Iris pallida, assembly GCA_029216955.1. Lineage (NCBI taxonomy): Eukaryota > Viridiplantae > Streptophyta > Magnoliopsida > Asparagales > Iridaceae > Iris > Iris pallida. Next base: position 8,989,468 of record JANAVB010021399.1, read on the forward strand.
TAATGGTTATAACCGTTATGAAAATATGTTTTGTAACGGCTATAGCCGTTAGTATTTTATATTTAGTAACGGTTATATCCGTTACTAAAGTATATATTCCCAACGGTTATAACCGTTACGAAAACTGTTATGAAATTTTATAACGGCCAATTCGTCACGGTTATTACTGTCACTAAAAAATTTCGTAACGGTAATAACCGTTGGCAATCGTCTATTATGGTGTAGTGAATATTAGACAGAGGAGAGAAGAGAACCAGAAATTCGGTGACGTCGATAGTCAGAGTGATATGGCAGCACAACTCCCCGGGCGAGTCTACCTGGGAGTGAGAAGATGAGACACGGGAGCAGTATCCGTATCTGTTTGAAGCTTGAGGTAACTCCTACCCTGCCTTTAATTTCGATGACGGAATTTTCTTAGGAGGGAAGGTTGTAATACCCGTAAATTTTAGATTTATTTTTTTAATTGTTGGATTTTGTTTACTAATTAGTTTGGTCAGTTTTCATTATTATTATTATTTGGAAAATCATTTTTTTAAATTATTCATTGAATTTTTAGTTTGGTCAGTTTCCGAAACCGAACCCAATCTCGGTTTTTTTTTTGAAACCAACTTTTAATCCTTTTGTATATCTATATATACATATTTCCTTTTTAAAGGAAATAAAAGAATTCCTTTTCTTTCTCAGAACCTTCCCTTTTATTGACACCCGAACTCCTTCCCTTCCCCTTCCGAAATCGCCATGACCCCTTTCCCCTTCCCGTAACCGCCGCCGACCTCACCTTTTCCTCTTCTCGTAACCCCTAGCTTCACTCCCTATATAAACCCCCATATCCTTCTCCATCCTCATCCTCACTTTTCCTAATTTTCCAAAAGTTCTAGCCCTAACCCGAACTACCCTGGCCAACGTCCGAGCCCAGCGACCCATGCCAGCACCCGAACCCGACCCCCTGTGCGCCTGCGACCCCCCTGCGTGCCAAGCCCGGCGACCCCCTGCACGTCGAGCCCGACGACCCCCTCGCGACCGCCTCCCATCTCCGTCTCCCTGATCCCGTGCTTAGTGACCCCGTGACAGCGTTGCCCACTGTCCATCGCTGTTCCGAGCATCGATCCGTTGTCCGAACGTTGTTTCGATATTCCCGAGTTATCCTGCGGCTCCCCGACAAACGGATATTGGGTAATTTTTAATTTATCACAGTAGTTCGTCCCTCCCGTAGAGTCAATGATGACACGGTCTCCGTTTCCGCTATGGGAATCGGCTCGATTTGTTGTAGTTTTGGTTTAGGACTTTTCGAACTCCTTTCGAAATCATTATGTGGCCTAGTTAATTCTAGTTTCGGTTTTGTGGATATTTTCTTATACACCTGTGGCTATATTTTCATGAGTTTTTGTGTTTTTTCCTTTGGTTTGGCTTATGGAAATGATTGGGAAATGATTATGTGTTTTGGTGGAGGGAATTTGGAAGGCTGGAGTTATACTGGATTTTGTATGGGACTCGCCAATGCTGCCCGATTTTTCTAAAATATTTTGAAAACCTTTTTGGTTTATTTCTCGAGTTCAGTTCCTGAAATTTGACGATTTTTGTGTTGGTTGGCTTTCGGATACCACTTTCGGGTGATAACCGTATCGGTCCATGGGCCCTAGCAAAATATAAACGAAACCGATATTTTCGGACGTTGAGGCATAAGCTAAAATGCAACATGAGATTTGTATAACCAAGTCTGAGACTTACCCTATTCCATATTTTTATAATTAAATTTTATTTAGAACTTGTTACTGGCCTATAGTATTTTGGGTACAGGGCCTCGACCTTTTTGATTGGACCATTTCACGACACTCAAAGCTTGTGTAGCTTCCCTTTCTAGAATTTTTGAAATATTTTTTTTTATTATTATTATTTTGTGGTGATTTTAACTACTACTATGACCATACTTTCACATATGCCAAACCACCTAGTATTCCTATAAGGATTTTTTATTCTGGTCTTGGCATTGCTTTGTTGTGCAAAACTGCACATGGAACATGATAGATTTGGGGTTGCAATTTGAATGCTGCATACTCTGTCATTGGAATCTCGACCTCGACGTTTTCAGACAAACTCCCAAGGCAAGTATACCTTGCCTCCCTCTACAGTTTTATTTACATGCATTTTATTTCAGTTTCCAGCTTTGGATTATTTATGGACATGTGCTTTTTCGTGTTATTTTCTGTGGAGTTGTTTTATTGTTTATAGCCATGTTCATATTTTGGCCTTGTGTTTCACATTTGGAGTTTCCGTCAGTACCTTGCTTGATTTGTGTCATAGAACGGTTGCGTGTAGTGAACTGCCATAGCCTTGATTTTTGTGGTACACAACCAGAGAGTCCACACTCGGGACGAGGGTTGTTTGGTGCACCAGAGAGTCCACACACGGGACGAGGGTGTTTGTCGTGATCAAATGGCACCAGAGAGTCCACACACGGGACGAGGGTTGACCATTTACACCAGAGAGTCCACACACGGGACGAGGGTGTCTTGCCGTGAGCTAGCCAGAGAGTCCACACTCGGGACGAGGGTTAGCGCTTAGTTCAAACCAGAGAGTCCACACTCGGGACGAGGGTTTGATTTCTTCCATTGATCTCATGCATTCGTTCATCCGGCAGTTCATTTATACGTAGTTGTTCTAGTGTTCGTATTCGTGTTCGTATTTGTGTTCGTATTCGTGCTTCGTGTTAGTGTTTGTGGTCATTGGTCTTGCTCTTGTTCTTTCTTGATTATTTCTTGAGCATGATAAAATTGTTAGATAGGCATATATATTATGTATCTTGCTATGTCCTCTGAGGACCTGCTGATCTTTGCAGGTTTAGCGACTACATGGAGTTAGTTAGTAGAACAGGATGGCGGAGGATTGCGATGTGTAGTACAGGTATTTGCTTGTGATATTTCTTGTTATCCATTCGTGATTTATTTTCAGTACTTTGATATACTCTGCTTATTTGTAGACTCATATCATTCTTAGAGTCTAATCGAACATTATGCTAATGGGCTGCAGACCACGACCCATAGTGTTCATTCATGTTTCGTATTCTTATTGTGGATTGAGATATAGATTTACCTTTGCCATGATTGGCAGTATACCATAGCCTTGACAGCGTTTACGTATTCGAGTCGGGCTGGAGTCCGTTCGATGTGTAGCTGGGCTTGCTCACGCTCTCGCGTCCGAAAAGCGGGTACGGGTCGTGACAAGTTTTTTTGGTGGCCCATGCAGGTCAGAGTATATCGTATCGGTTACGTAACTGTACTGATACGAGCCTGCGCAATTGACTAAAACTTAGAAATCTCAATCCACTCTGCCTTGAAAATTCTCCTAGAAATTTCTCCATGTCCTTGAAAACTCCATATTTGCTCTCGATTATACTTCCTTACTTTCCGTACCGTTGATTCTCGTCCCTTCCTAATTCGGAGTGACGAACAATCGTGCTGTCTAGAATTCATTAGGAATCCTTAAATTATAGTACATATTGCTTGACTATTGAGTGTTTGGTTGTTTATAGATACAAGGGATTACATATGCCATATGTCTAGATATTTGCCTAGTAAAATTGTTAGCAACTAGTTAGAAGACCATAAGACTTTTGTGACCGTGTTTTGAGGAGTAGTATGACCAAAGGTGGGTAGAAGTCATCAAGTACTCGGAATTATAAAATGACTAAAGAAAGTCATGAAATATTTCGAGGAATTAAATTCGAGGAGATTAAAGACTTTGAATTTTTATGGCATAGTTATGAATTAGAATTTCGAGGACGAAATTATTTTAAGGTAGGTAGGTTTGTAGCTTCCCTTCCTAGAATTTTTGAAATATTTTTTTTATTATTATTATTTTGTGGTGATTTTAACTACTACTATGACCATACTTTCACATATGCCAAACCACCTAGTATTCCTATAAGTATTTTTTTATTCTGGTCTTGGCATTGCTTTGTTGTGTAAAACTGCACATGGAACATGATAGATTTGGGGTTGCAATTTGAATGCTGCATACTCTGTCATTGGAATCTCGACCTCGACGTTTTCAGACAAACTCCCAAGGCAAGTATACCTTGCCTCCCTCTACAGTTTTATTTATATGCATTTTATTTCAGTTTCCAGCTTTGGATTATTTATGGACATGTGCTTTTTCGTGTTATTTTCTGTGGAGTTGTTTTATTGTTTATAGCCATGTTCATATTTTGGCCTTGTGTTTCACATTTGGAGTTTCCGTCAGTACCTTGCTTGATTTGTGTCATAGAACAGTTGCGTGTAGTGAACTGCCATAGCCTTGATTTTCGTGGTACACAACCAGAGAGTCCACACTCGGGACGAGGGTTGTTTGGTGCACCAGAGAGTCCACACACGGGACGAGGGTGTTTGTCGTGATCAAATGGCACCAGAGAGTCCACACACGGGACGAGGGTTGACCATTTACACCAGAGAGTCCACACACGGGACGAGGGTGTCTTGCCGTGAGCTAGCCAGAGAGTCCACACTCGGGACGAGGGTTAGCGCTTAGTTCAAACCAGAGAGTCCACACTCGGGACGAGGGTCTGATTTCTTCTATTGATCTCATGCATTCGTTCATCCGGCAGTTCATTTATACGTAGTTGTTCTAGTGTTCGTATTCGTGTTCGTATTTGTGTTCGTATTCATGCTTCGTGTTAGTGTTTGTGGTCATTGGTCTTGCTCTTGTTCTTTCTTGATTATTTCTTGAGCATGATAAAACTGTTAGATAGGCATGTATATTATGTATCTTGCTATGTCCTCTGAGGACCTGCTGATCTCCGCAGGTTTAGCGACTACTTGGAGTTAGTTAGTAGAACAGGATGGCGGAGGATTGCGATGTGTAGTACAGGTATTTGCTTGTGATATTTCTTGTTATCCATTCGTGATTTATTTTCAGTACTTTGATATACTCTGCTTATTTGTAGACTCATATCATTCTTAGAGTCTAATCGAACATTATGCTAATGGACTGCAGACCACGACCCATAGTGTTCATTCATGTTTCGTATTCTTATTGTGGATTGAGATATAGATTTACCTTTGCCATGATTGGCAGTATACCATAGCCTTGACAGCGTTTACGTATTCGAGTCGGGCTGGAGTTCGTTCGATACGTAGCTGGGCTTGCTCACGCTCTCACGTCCGAAAAGCGGGTGCGGGTCGTGACAGCTTGTCTCAGTTTTATTTTAATTTAATTTATGTAATATTTGTAAGGACATAAGTCCAGCTTTTATTTTATTCTCTGTGGTCCTGTATTTGTGTAGCTTAGATTTTTCCGTTCTTTCCGGTTTGTGTAGTATAGATTTTTGGTTATTTTCTGAAATTGTTGATTTCATAGTTAGGCGCGTAATTAATTTGCTACTAATTATTTTATATATATGAAAATTAATAAGGATTTCTCACATTAAGTAAAATTATTAGTAAATTAACAGATTCATGTTTTTTATCACTTAAAGAAAACCTTAGTTGTATATATATTATGAAATACCAAGTTTTGATAAAAAACCTGAAAATGCTATCTTTCCCAATAAAACAATAAATTGACTCTGTTTTGTAAATTGATAATTGTAGTTGCGACGTTAGAGTATTGCTCGTTAGATTAATTAAAACAACTTAAAACTGGACTAAGACCTACTTTTAGAGATGGTAACTAGCACACTTAGAAATGGCTTATCTATGATTCTAAGTCAGGATTCTCAACTGTAGGAATTCGTGGACATAACTGACTTCCTCTCCGGTACCGACACCTCAATCCAGTCAACAGCAAAGACAAGTACGGTTATCTTTTATTACATTTTAATTATTAATTATTATCTTGCATGCTTAAAGCACATTGCTACACGAAACTCTCTCCTAGGGTTCAACTATTGATTGTGGAGACATTGGGGGAGTAGTGTAGCGTTTATGACCAATACCCTCATATTGTATTATTGTGCGAGCTAACCCCTCTTACACATGGAGATAAGCCGTATCGCATCGCTAGGATGCTATCGTACAACCCAAGCCGGTCATATATTATACCTATTCAAATCACATTATTTCAAATATTGAATTGCTGAAAATTGCCGAAAAATATTATTCAAGTATTTCAAACTGTTTGAAATTGCATATTTTTATTATTATTTGAAATGTTAGATATATACTCGTACTTTGCTCCTTTCCTGATTGGATCCCCCCATAGGTAACATTGATGATGCTCACCTATTGTTCAATAGCTATTATGATCCCATGCTGTACCCTGCGGTGCTTCCAGAGTCTCACTTAGATGACGCTGATCCCGAGGCCGATGGCCGACCATTTAGCTAGTTGATTTTCATTCTTCTCTATGTTAGAGTTACAGACTTTTCATTTCAGTATTTCAATTTCAGTTGTACTTTCAATTGTTGAACAAAAGTTTTAAATGTTCATAATATCAAAATTGTGACAAATATAATTGTTGTTGAGATTACCTGCATATACAAACAACTTACTGCCGCCGTCTCACAACGGTACAGGCTGGGTATGATCCGATTCGACCCAACAATTTGGGATCGGATCGTAACAAAAAATACGAATACTGGTCTAACATAGGATTGACCCACGGGACTCCCATGTAGGTGCGAATTTGGGTCACTGTTTTTGGTTTTTTTTTATATTTTCTTTTTCTTTTCTTTATTTGGAAACCCTATTCAATAACTAGTTTGAGCTTAATTAAATATACATACATATCAAATAAATTATGAAAATTATGAAAAGTAGGAGAAATTATAAAAATAATGGTTCTTTCCTACTGTAGAAATTTGGGGGTTCAAATTCCTACAAAATATATATTTTTTAAATTCTAGCCACTAATTAGCTCATATTATCCATCGTTGCACTTCCAATATTTTATATTTATCGATTTGGAAAATTTTGGTAGTATATGTGTGTGTGTGTGTGCGTGTCTCTCTCTCTCTCTATATATATATATATATATATGTTTGCCATTAAAATCTTTTTATTGTAAATTTCAATTACAAACAGAACAGTGTTACAATGTAGGACTTAGACGTAGTCCTAGGAGAACACTTTTGTTTATCTGGGTCCCTTATGCCGATGGAGCGAGTGGTAATACGTTGACTCCATTGACGATCTGACGACGGTTGTAGGTTCTCTGAAGGTTTGAGTTGCTCTGGATGCTAGAGCTCACGGAGAAGAAGAAGACGTTGAGTGTCCGTATCTGCCTCTCTGTGTGTATGTTCGTAGGTTCGTGGCCTCTGTCAGAAGGAAGTGATCCCTTTATTTATAGTCTGCAGGCTGGCTGCTCATGCGTACATATATAGGATGCACCGGTTTGTGGGGATGCCACATGGTGATTGCTGATGGAGGCGCATAGAGGCGCGCTCGGATTGAGGAGTTGAACTCTTCTCGTTGCATTTGTGGGCTACGGCAGAGCTAACATGTAGCAATGGAGAAGATCATTCGGTTACTGAGATCTTGGGTAATTAGCACCCCTTCATCGGCTGAACCGAGTTAAGAGACACGTGGCGCGTATTAGTTGCTCAAAGATCTCGGATTTGGTGGAGAGTAATCTGATAGGATGCGCTTGGGATTGGGCGCATGAGGAGACTTTGGCTTGTAACCTTTAGGAATCATGAACCAGTCTGGGCGTACGACTTTTGAGGCGCATGCGAGGCTTCAGTAGTGACTTTGACTTCTGTCTTTAGGGATCAGAGAAAAGTCTGAGGCACATGGCTTTTGAGGCGTATGCAGAGATTTGGACACATGGCTGCGAAGGCGCATGCGAAATATTGGGCAGCCATGTGGCTTGTAACCGTCGGAGGGAAGTAATGATGATGTGGACGTCAGCGACGCTTCGTCTTCTGAAAAAGCTGGCAACTGTTCAGTCCTCGGGGACTGGCCGCTGTTGTGTCAGACTTCAGCATTTAATGTTCTTTAACGGGTGATGGGCTGTTGAGTGGGCACATCGATCTGCATTCTACAAGGCGCATGGGGACGCATGGGACGCATCCTTACAAGGCGCTTTGTGCTGGTGGGTGCGTTAGAATGATGCGCGGTCTGACCGGTGCATCCGTTTGCATGACACGTCTTAAAATAGCCATTTTGACTTGGCTGAATCTGAAGCGTCAGGTTCATCACCATTAATGCAAATTTATTGCACGGGATTCGGAGAGCCTGCCTCTTGGCGCATGGGTTTGATTTCCCGGCCGATAAATAGTGGCAAGGAGAGAGTTTGCCTCTCGTTCTCTCATGTCCTCCCGAAATGAACTTGTTTTCTCAAGCATATTCTGTTGACGAGATGTTCTCGAGGGTGAAGATGCGACGTATTGTCTTCATTTATGTACTTGAAGGTGACTGCTACATCCAAAAGTCGGAGTCGAGGGCTTCTGAGGCAGGCGAAAGGTGCCTGTTGCATCCAAAGATCAGGATGCTTGAGCCTCGTCTCCGTTATGCTGGAAGAGCCGCAGATCAGAATTGTGGTGCTCCGATCATCTTTCTTGGGCTTTGGGAGAGCTCCTTCTCCTGCTAGAGTGGGTGTTGCCCATTCTGGTTGTGTTGAAAGCCTCATTTTGCCGCGGGTCGATTGCGGTGCTCTCTTCTTCCTTGGGCTTTAGAGAGCTCTTCCTCTAGGTAGGGGGTTGATTGCCCACCCTCGTTCTGCTCAATAAATACTTCATTAGTCGAAGCATTTGATCGGGTCGAGGTAAGGCGCATATGCTGAGACTTCATGATGCATATAACTGAGGCTCTTGAAGAGATGCGCCTGACTGAGATGCCGAAGAGATGCACCTGACTGAGACGCTGAAGGACGACACATAACTGAGCTGTTGAAGGGATGCACCTGGCTGAGACGCTGAAGTGATGCGCCAAACTGAGATGCCGAAGAGATGTGCCTGTTTGAGAGCGCATGGTAGTTGCTGCACCAGGCTGTAGACTTAGGGTCTTTTTATAGAAGTTCTTCTTTGTTCAGCCTTTTTTAGACATGTAATAGACTTTTATATGAAATAAAAATCTTCTTTTAATGTCTAAGCTTTTGCCGTTTGCTATGCCAAGTACTTCATCTGAGCTTCCTGGCGCATGTAGTATTAGGCGCATAGGATTTCTGGATCTGAAATTCTATGCTTCTACAAGACCCCCTTCAATATTTCTAAAACTTTTTGTCAAGTTTTGGAATACTTTGAATAAGAAGCATGGTGCTGTCTTCAACGGGGTGCATGACTGTTCGGGCGCATGAGTGTTCCGCACATCAATGATGTGGCGCATGCTCCTCTCAGTTAATGCAAATGATAACGCTTCGAAGTAACCAAAAAGATTAATGATGATCTTTTTGGATTTATTTGCGATTATCACTTCATGGAACCCGAGGCGGCGGCTGATGTCACTCCTCATCGGTTTCCGCGTATGTCTATGCCTATAAATAGGCGTCTGATAGAGAGAGAGGGTTCTTCTTCACTTTGCTTTCTTCTTCTCTAGAGTTCTTCTTTCGAAAAACTCTAAACTTCTTCTTTCACGAGATGGCCCCCAAGACTCCTCGCGGTGGTGCTGGCCGAGGGTGAGGCAAAGGAAAAGAACCTGTGGAGGCTGTTGCGGATAATGTCCCCCGGACGCCCGTCGACGTTCGGCCGGCGGTGACTGGTAGGTTTCATCATTCTACCATATTTTTCTTTCGTATATGGGCATGGACCGTGAGTCCTGATGATGTGCTGAAGCTTTTCTGCCGATGCGCATGGGTTTAGACCCTGATGATGCGTCGAAGCTTCCCTGCTGACGAGTATGGGTTTACACCCTGATGATGCGCCGAAGCTTCCCTGCTGACGCGCATGGGTTTAGACCCTGATGATGCGCCGAAGCTTCACTGCTGACGCGCACGGGTTTAGACCCTGATGATGTGCTGAAGCTTTCCTGCTGACGTGCATGGGTTTAGACCCTGATGATGCGCCGAAGCTTCACTGCTGACGCGTATGGGTTTAGACCCTGATGATGCGCCGAAGATTCACTGCTGACGCGCATGGGTTTAGACCCTGATGATACGACGAAGCTTCCTTCCAGATGCGCCTGAGCATTGGATCAGTGTATGCGCTTCTGATGAGAGCGTAACTCAGAGTTTTTTTGTTGTTCTAATATATCTGAGTTTTTGACTTCTTTTGCTGACCCAGTGTCGATGACCATCCCGCTCCTAAATGAAGTGCTTCTGGACACTACTCTCTGTCAGATGGGAGTAGATTATGACGAGGAGGTGATAAACCCTGCCTACGCTGCCATTATGCTGGACCAGTCTCCTGAGAGAATGACCCAAATCCGGGAACAACAACATGGGTTCCTCCAACGGATGATGGAGAGTGGCATTTTGAAATTTGCCATTTCTGACAACGTGACTTTCTTGAAGCCTGAGTTCCTGTTTGGGGACCGCCTTACTTCTACCGAAGCAAAGGTGTTGAAGATCAAGAAAGATTGGTTCTTTACAGCAAGAGGGGTGCACATGACTGTTAAGCAACTTGAGCGTCAATGGCCTTTGACGGCTTTCTTTCGCCTTGCTACCAAGAGGAGGATGTCTTGGGAGCTAACCCCGTCTCAGGGGGGAGCGGTGGCAGGCACCATCACGATCGACGCTACCTCCAATCAGAGGGATACTTTGGCCGCCATCCGGACTGGGCCTTCTTTCACCTAGCGGACTCTGCGTCCTGGGAGCATTTCAGTGACGTCCCTATCAACACATTTGCTTTTAGCGCTTCGACTTTTGCAAATCGTATGCTGTTGTTGAAGCAGTTGTACCCGAAAGGTGAATTTTGAGCAGAGGGTTGGTGTCACTATGTTTCCAAGTGGGACAAGCTGACGCTCTGGGTTCTGACACAGTTTCGAACCGAACTTCGAGAGATTGGGCTGACTGCCACAATCCGTGCTACCCAGGTAGGCGTCGAGATCAACAGACATATGTTCCTCGTGCTTCTGGAGATGTTTAACACCCAGACCAGGACTTTCTTCACTCCGGTGGAGGAGCTGGGACTCGCACTTCTTGAAATGTATGAGGTGTCAAGGCTCCCTTGGAGATCAGAACCTTATGAGGAATACTTCCCGACCAACGAGGAGTTCCAAGTCCTGGGGGACAAAGCGGCGGAGATGATGGCCGTCTTTAAGGAAGTAGCGAGTCTTCATTATTATATGCAGAAAAGGGAAAAGGGTGGGTCACAGCCTCATGCGACTGCTTGGAGAGATTATGTCTTTAAGCAAGACAAGGAAGATCTCTCTCAGTTTACAACTCTGCCAGCACTTTCCAGTAGAGAGGTGCTCTCTGAAATGAGCTGGCTAAATGAGAAGAATCCCTCGAAAGATGAGGACCAGGTGTCGGATGAGCGTTCCTATAGCTGCTTCTAGACCTTACTCATCGGATGTCGTCCAAAGCAGTGTTGGCTGCTTATCTAATGATTTGGCTCTGGGATTACGTCTTTTCGGGCGGGTTAGGCTCTGTGGAGAGAGTGACCCGAAACTTAATCCTGCCGGCTGTAAGGTTGGTTTTTGGTCGTCGCCTGGCTCTACTCCCTGCAATGGTGTGTAACCTGCTGCGTGGCTTACGAGAATTTACAGGAAATGTGGTTCATGAACGAGGTAGGAATTACAACTTTTCCCGTGTCGAACTGCTATTTTATTACTTGATGGGGTGGTTAATTTTGTACCATCCCAACGTGATGAGCCCGGGCTCGGAAGAAGACCACAGAGCCGGAGACGCATTCCTCCGCCATATCCGCCAAAGGAGCTGGCTGCATACTGGTGTTCCTCTTTGCAGGAAAGTTTTATCCTACCTTCAGGGGTGGGAGATCACCAAGGTTGTCCCCGTCTTCTTGGGTTTTGAGGCCAACGAAGACTTAACGGATACGGGTGAAGATGCCACCACTCTGCCTCCATGGGGATTCCGCTAGTTGCAAAGCATCTGGCCGTCCCATCTGGTATATCGAAATATAAACCAGTGTTACCTGGAACCATACTTGCCTAGCCTTTTTTGCACAACAATTCAGCTATGCTCAGCTGATGTTGGAGAATCCCAGTATTAACCTGGGGTATACTGGAAGTTTGCTGGACGGTGCACGAGCTTGGCATTACTATAATGCCGGATGCACCGAAGCTCATTTTACGCTGCCTGTTCAGAATCTGCGGCTGCCGATTCTTTTTTTGGCCGCCAAATTTTACTGTGCCATGAATGTCGTGCCTCCTGGATATGATCGAGAGACCAGTTTTATTGTCGGCACCCAGTTAGAGGCAACTGGGAATCTGTTGGTGAAGGCTCGGTCGTACCGTCCGCCAGAGGTGGGTTATCGAGGTACCCCTGCCGTATCCACGGGGGGTCAAGCAGAGCCTTCGGTCGAGCAGTCGAAGAGATGTGCTGATACAGAGGCTGGCTCTTCTGCGTCGAAGCGACAGAAGAAGGCATTGTCACCGACAATGTCAACAGACTCAGCTCCTGTGGAGATAAGGACTCCCACATAGTCTGGTTAGTTCCACCATTTTGTGACATATGCTTTTCTTTTTTGTAGAAGCCGCTGAAAAGGAGACCCCGAACTCCAAAATCGGGTACCAGCAGACCAAAGGAGGTGGCGGGCTCATCTGAAGAGCGCATTCCTCCGATTGTGATGTCTCCTGTGGAGGAGAATCCGGACGATGTCGTTCCTGTGGCGATTTTAGTATCTCCAAATTATGTTAGAAGGGAAGCTGAGGTTGAAGCAGTTCCCGGGAGGGTTCAAGCTGCCGTAGGGGCCTTTGACATTGAGGACCCAGCAGATAAGGGGCTTCCGGATGAGGAAGTGGAGTGTAGTTCATCGTCTTCAGATGACGTTCCTCCAGAGATGAGTGAGCCTGTTGCGGGAGCAACAGACATAATCAAAACAGAGGAGAGGGCAGATTCCCCTCCTTGTCATGATGAGGGAAGGTCAGCTGTATCGTTGCCGAGCCCTACCCCAGACCCAGCAGCGGAGGCTGAGGTGGCTGCCGACCAGGAGGCAGCGACAGATTCTATCCCCGCGGAGGGATCCGATGAGGAAGGTGAGACTCGTCCGCCAAGCCTGACTCTAGGGGAGTCGAGTCAGGAAACAAGTGCTGATCTCGCTGCTTTGCCAGAGGGGGAAGGTCTCGTGCGGCCTGCTGACAGTATGTTGGAGATGGAGGAGATAGCTCATGACGTTGGTGGTCTCTCCGAGCTTGGGAAGGGTAAGGGTTTGCTGGAACCCCCCGTTTCTCCTTCCACTTGGGGTACGATATCGACGCCCCTCTCGGCTCCTTCCGCTCTTTTGGATCCTCGAGCCAGTGGCGAAGTTCATGCCCCTGTTGAGGGAGAGTCCGTCGAGGTTTCAGCCTCGCAGATTAAAGTCGGCGGATCTTCTTCTGGTCCGCCATCTAGTGCAGCTCCTTCAACTCCCTCTATGACGCCGCATGTGCTGGCGGACGCGGATGAGTACGTGAAGTTTATCATTGAGGCGGTGTACAAGATGTTACAAAGGGGCGTATCGGCGGTGATGAATGCCAATAGGAGTTTCGCGATTGCAAAAACCATGGCGCTCCCTCACATTGGTCTGATACGTTCCCACCAGGGCCATGATCATATGGCCGAGATTCTGGAGACATCGGTGGCTGAGCACGACCAGCTGCTTTTCGAGTTTCAGTGTATCCAGCGAAATGATCTCTCCGCTCTGATAGAGACAGAAAGGAGAAGTTGATCGCTGAAAATGAGTCATCTTATCAGGCCACTGTGGCTATCTGGGAGCATGAGGTGGCCGAAGCTGAGGCTGCGGTGGAGAGGCTATCTCAATCTGCACAGGAGAAGGTGGAGTTGAGAGCTACGTTGGACGCCAGTATAGCGGAAGTTAATGCCAAGATTCGCTTCCTTGAAGACCAGCGGGCCCAACTCTTGTTAGATGTTGAGCGAGTCCAAGCCGAACATGTAGCATCTAAGGAAGAGGAAGCAGCTTTCACCCGCCAGGCTCTTTCCCTGGCCCAGCAGCGGTAACAGCTGGACGAGAAGCATGAGGATGACACTTCTCCTGAGGCCATAGAAATGATGCATCAAGAAGTCGAACGTCGAGTCCTGGCGATCGCTGAGACTCGGGCGGAAGACTTGAAGCGTCGGATCGAAGAGCTTTCAGCCAATCCTGGAGATGCTTAGGGATTGTAGTCTCTTCTTTTTTTATTATTTTGCAACTCCTGCTGGGGATGTAATTCTTTACTTTTAAATAAAGAATGAAGAATTTTTGTGGGATGTTCATTTTTGCTGTCATGAACCTGATGATTTGTGTGGACCTATTATCTTTTGTGTACCTTAGTTTTTAGGTACAGATAATAAGTTTAGGAGAACTGACATGTTTGCTCAGAGGTAATATGGACGTAGCAAATATAGGGTTCAAATGATGGAGTCTTCCTGCTCATAGGTGTTATGGACGTGGTAGGAATGACTCCGGGAAGATACGCGGAACTACTCAGAGGTGATGTGGACGTAGAAGTTCTGCGATCAATATACGACAACGCAGGGGTTGTCTGTACGGGATGTTTACTCAGAGATAACGTGGACGTGGTAAAGATGATGGGCAGTGTCACGACCCGCACCTACTATGAGGGTACGAGAACGTAACAATGCCCAGCCTACGCCGCAGTGTCGGCGGTAGAGCGCTGTCCTAGGACAACATATATCTAACAATATACATCTAAACAGTTTATACTCCCCGAATGGGGGTGACATAACAGTAAAACTCAATCACAACTAAGGAAGAGATAGCACGAAATGAAATAGAACTCAAGGAAATAAATAGATGAAATAGCAGAAGTCTAAGATAATCTCAAGACTGCAAAAGTAAGATAAGCCTAACTAGTCTAGACTAGGCAATCGGGGTGATCTCCTCAGCTAGAGCTGGGTCCTCCTGAGGGTCCAGCTCGCAGGTGTCATCTAAGGCTGCCCCGTAGTAAGTGTCCAGGCAAGCCTCCTCATCGTCCTCTGTAATATTTTCAACAGGTCCAGTCAGGACAGGAGCGAGTACAGTACATCTCAACAGATCATAGCAGGTTAGAAGATATAATCATGCAGTAAAGTAAGATACAAGTACTGAAAGAAGTACAGTATGTAAACAGAGAGAGAAAGCTGTAAGAGAAATATCTACTATAAATAGAGAACTATCATGTGACTAGTGAGTCAGAGTACAATATAGACATGTAAATGGCATAGGAGATTCTGATAAGACACTATGGAAGAGATTCTGATAAGATACTACTTGGGTATTATTCATATGTCCATTTCTACTCCCCCGTACCCCCAATCAATACACAAGGATCCAGCCAGGTTATGTTATATGATGCTATATAACAGCCCCCGAAGGGTAGTAGACCCCGAAGGTGATAGACCCCGAAGGTGATACATAGTAGTCCCATAAATGGGATAAGGATTCTAGGAAGACTCTACGATCATAAGAGTATATGTCGTAAGTGATCAAAGAACCAATGAAGCATAGTGATACGCCATGTAAGTGAAACGCACAGAACATGTAGTACCCGATGCTCCCTAAGGATAATATCTCAAGAAGGGATCCATATAGTACCAATCCGTATGACCAACGTGACAGTACAAGTAAAGTAATCTACTGCAGGAAATAATTCTAAGCAGGATATAAAATGATCAGAGAATGTACTCGCCTGTATCTGAGTGTCCAATATGAAACGTACTGTCTAAGGAGTGGTGTTTGGCTCCTAATCAGAACAGCACAAGTCACGACAAGTCCAGAATAGTAAAATGGAGTCCTACTATGCATTCTACATGATTCTAAGTCAATCTAGGCCAAAGTCAACTCTTGGTCAACTTTGGTCAACCCTAGAAGTCAAACTAGGTCAACCTTGTCTAAACTAGGCTATACTAAGTCTAATAATGTAGTACAAGCCCTATCTAGACTTACCAAGCTATACCAAACTGCCTAGGCCTATTCACAACCCAAGTGAATACATTGCCTATATCTAGTAACATCCAAGTATACACATATGGCACAAACATGAACTTGCAAAACCCAAACAACCCCATATGTATACTATCATGGCATTTTCCTCCATACTCTATATATATCTATATGTAAACCACACTCACATACATAGGAACATATATATCACAATGTATATATTAACCTACAATATAAACACATTGCATTATATATAGATAGAGTCATAATATAGACTGTGCATTAGGTCGCCATATAGGAAAACATGAATAACTGCATGTGTGTGATAGGGCTATATGTGACAGGAAGGGAAATTAGTGGCAGGTGGTTGTGTGTGTGTGTGTACAGGAATTTCATATGTGCAGGAAAGGTAAAACAGTGGAAGAAAATAGTGTGAAAACTGCTGTGGTGTCTGTGTGTGTAATGTGGCACATGAAAACAGTGCAACAATCAACTAGTGTGCAGGAAAATACAAACAGTGGAAGAAAGAGGCAGTATGTGTCAAGAGAAGTGTGTGTGTAATACAAAACAGTGATCACATATATATGCAGGAATTGAAATCAGTGAAGAAGAGGACAGTGTGTGTAAGTGTTCACAGGAAGACATTGAGCAGGAAATAAAACAGTGAAAGGGAGGGGAAAAATGTGTGTGTTGTGTTCCAGTGTTACAGAAACAAACAATCAGTGTAAGGAAGGATAGTGTAAAACAATTTCCAGGTTGAACTTGTTCTCAGATTTCAATATCAAGACTCAGTTTGACTTAAAGCAATTTCAGGTTTAATAAAATATCAACAATGCAACTAATGACAGGGTAATCCCATGTTCAGCCAACAGTGTCCATGTTAGTAATACCCCACTTCAGTTCCTCATAAACCAAACCCAGATTTAACATATCTCAGTGAGAAAAAAAGGAATCAAAATGACAGTGATACACAGGTTTTGCAAATATCAGACTTCACAACAGTCCTAACCATTTCCTTCTATTTCGAAGCCAACACACATCAATTTCAACCCAAAACTTACACACTGATAGATGACTAATAGAAGAACCATACTATGAACTTAAACATATAATTAACAACATTTAGATTGATCAAAAAGACTGTCAAAAGTCATATCCAAAAATTAGGAAAAATCAGTAAAGAAAATAGGTATCAGATTTTGGAAAAACATTTGGAATTGATGATTAAAATCAAACTAAAATAAGCTATCAATGGTTGGTAATTGAAAGCAACCCCTGTGCACAACCCCACACATCCATTTCGTGTCACCCATGGCCGGACACGGCGTGTCCACATCAAGAACTCAAAATGACACACACACAGTGCACTGTCAGTGCACTGTCTCGTGCACACGTGCACTTGTGTCGTGTGCATGACACAAGACACGAGGGAATCTCGTGGTCATACACACGGGTAGCCCACCTATAGGGCTACCTCATAGGCCCACTGGCCTGTGTCCACGATGTGTCAGGGTCGGACACGAGACCCGTATCAGTGGCAATAAACAACACTGTGCAGTGCACTGGAAAATTGGTGCGGTTGAGATTTCTCTCAAACCGCTCGATAAGACGAGCTGAAAATTGGTCTGTGACATGTCAGTCACGAGTCCCAAGTGCCACCAAAATTTCAGCCCAAAAAGTGTCGTGTCGTGTCCGCTACAGACCCCGATAGGCAGGGGAGCACTGTAGCACGCGCACGAGCGTGTGTACGCGCCTGTCCACACCACAAAATCGACACAGAACGACACAAAAACTACGACACAAGGACAGAAACCCATAACCTAGATCAAAATCATATTTCCTATTCAAAAACATTGAACAAACCCGATCGAAATGCCCTTTGAGGCATTTCGTCGAACACTCTGTCCTAATTACTGATACGTGTCCAGAACGGACACGAAACCACTGATACTCGACACAAAAACTATCCAGACCTTAGGGGGTCCCTTAGGGCTTCCTATTCATGAAGACTAATTGAAAATCTATAGAGATTTGAGAGAGTTACCTCTTGATGAACTTCCAATGGAAACCCCCTATTCAAAGCTCTCCTCTTGATGACCCAATCAATCCAAAACAACTTCAAACTGAGATGAGACCTTAGCAACAGCAAGAACAATCATATCAGGACCTATTGGAACAATTTAGAAAGAAAAAGGAAGAGGAAAGGAGTTCTAGAAATCAAAATGCAATAAAACTAACCTCCTTGAAATTAGGGCTTTTCCTAAGAAAGAGGCAACCCTAGATTTTAGGAGGGATTTTATATGGTGGGGATCCCTAGGTGGATAGGTGGCCGGCCACTACATCCTTAGGGTTAGGGTTTGGTCAAAACTTTAGGCCTTGGGCCAAGTTACATAGGCTATGGTAGGTTTAATTAATAAAGACTCTAAGTCATAAGTCATGGCTTATGGCTTTCTAATTTCTATAGCTAAATAAGTTCTAATGACCTAACCATAGGTTGGGCTAGGTTAGACTAGAGTCACAAATCCTAACCAAGGCCAACTAACTAGGGTTAGCTCCTAGGTTGGTCTACATGAGTCAATACTAGTCAAAAATCAAACTAGTCTAAACAATTCCAAAATAATTCCTAAAAATTCCCATAAATTCTAATTAATTCTAATAAATTTAAATTACCCCAAAAATGACAAATTTACCCTCAAACTAGAAATATGGGAGTGACAAATCTACCCTCCTTAAAAGAATTTCGTCCTCGAAATTGAAAGGCGAAATACAACTGATGAGAAGGATAGAAAGCATACCTCACGGTCCAAAAAGATAAGGGTAGCGCTCGCGCATCTCATCCTTCCATTCCCAGGTAGACTCTCCCAGAGAATGATGCCTCCATACGACGCGTACCAAAGGTATCACCTGGTTCCTCAGAACCTTCTCCCGTCGATCCAGAATCTCCACGGGCTGCTCTGGATAGCTGAGAGAAGGCCCAACCTCTATCTCTGAATGATCGAGCACATGGCTAGGGTCAGCCACGTACCGTCTCAACTGTGATACATGAAATACATTATGGACCCCCACAAGTACAGGCGGCAAGTCTAGCCTGTAAGCCACGTCACCGACTCTCCCGCTGATAACGAAAGGGCCGATGAAGCGCGGGCTAAGCTTCCCGCCTCCACTAAAACGTATCGTACCACGATTCGGATATATCCTCAAGAAAACCTGATCTCCGACCTAATCACAAGCAAGGTCTCAATTAATTATAATAAACAAATATGATCAAAAACACAAACAACAACCTAAATCTAATCCTACTCTACTCCGTACCTCAAACTCCAAGGGCCTCCGGTGGCTATCGGTCCAGTGTCGATGTCTGTCCTGTGCCACGCGAAGTCTGTCCCTGATGAGCTTCACCTTCTCGGCCACATCAACAACTATCTCTGGCCCCAGTAAAGCTCGCTCACCAACATCATTCCAGGATAAGGGTGTACGGCACCTACGTCCGTACAGAGCCTCGAAAGGTGACATCTCGATGCTGGCCTGGAAACTATTATTGTAGGTAAACCCCACCAAATGAAGATGATCCTCCCAGGAACCTCCAAAGTCCAAGACGCACATCCGTAGCATATCCTCAAGGGTCTGAATAGTCCGCTCTGACTGTCCGTCCGTCTGGGGGTGGTATGCAGTACTAAACTTGAGCTGAGTGCCCAAGCTGGTCTGCAGACTCCTCCAGAAATGGGAAGTAAAACGGCTATCCCGATCTGAGACGATGCTGATCGGAACTCCGTGGATCCTGACTATCTGCCGCATATACATCTCCGCTAGCCTCTCTGTAGGCGTACCCACCTTGAATGGCAAGAAGTGGGCCGATTTGGTCAACCTATCAACGATGACCCAAATTGCGTCTTTCCCTCCTGAAGTACGCGGCAATCCTGAAATGAAGTCCATCGTGATATGCTCCTATTTCTACTCGAGAATGGGCAGCGGCTGCAACAATCCACCAGGCCTCTGTCTCTCTGCCTTGACCTGCTGACAAACCAAGCACCAAGCCACGAAACGAGCCACCTCCCGCTTCATTTCTGACCACCATACATGCTCTCGCAGATCTTGGTACATCTTGTTGGCACCCGGGTGTATAGAGTACTGAGATCTGTGGGCCTCCTGCATAACCTGTTCCCTGAGCTCTCCGCTAGGCACACATAATCTGGAACCGGGCCTCAAGGCACCATCCTCTGCAAGAGAAAACTCGCCCTCCAGCAAACCTGCTCGAACCTGCTCCTGGAGACACCATAGAGCAACGTCCTCAAACTGTGCCGACTTGATCCTCTCCACCAAGTCTGACTGAATTTACATCCCCTATAGCTGCATCTGCACTCCCGGTACGATCACCTCAATCCCAAGGCTCTCCAAGTCGGCAAGCAAATGCCGACCCATGGTCAAACATATGGCTATCGGATACCTACTCAAGGCATCGGCAACCACGTTGGCCTTCCCTGGATGATACTACAGTACAATGTCGAAGTCCTTCATTAACTCCAACCATCTGCGCTGTCTCATGTTCAACTCCTTCTGAGTGAACACATACTTTAAACTCTTGTGATCTGTGAAGATCTCTACCCTCTCACCATACAGATAATGCTTCCACAGCTTCAGAGCAAATATCACTGCTGCCAGCTCCAGGTCGTGGGTAGGATAGTTCTTCTTATGGGGACGCAATTACCTGGAAGCATAGGCAATCACCTTCCCGTGCTGCTGTAACACACAACCCAGCCCCTTCCTTGAAGCATCGCTATAAATAGTGAAACCACCTGATCCTGAAGGCAATGTCAGAATCGGAGCTGTCGTAAGCCGCTTCTTCAACTCATCAAAAGCTGCCTGACACTCCTCTGACCAAACATACTCAGCATCCTTCCGGGTCAACCGTGTCAACGGCTCTGCAATCCGGGAGAAATCCTGCACGAATCTCCGATAATACCTTGCCAGCCCCAGGAAACACCTGATCTCTGCAACTGAAGTCGGTGCTGCCCATGCCTCAACTGCTACAATCTTCTTGGGGTCAACTGAGATACCATCTCCAGTAACAACGTACCCCAAGAAGTCCACCCGGTCCAAGAAAAACTCACACTTGGAGAGCTTCCCGTAAAGCTGCTCCTTCCTGAGAGTCTCCAGCACGATCCTAAGATGCTCTTCGTGCTCCTCCTCAGTCTTGGAAAATACCAAAATATCATCTATGAACACTACCACAAACTGATCCAGATACTGGTGGAACACCTTGTTCATAAGGTTCATAAATACCGCTGGTGCATTGGTTAGCCCAAACGGCATAACCAAAAACTCGAACTGTCCATACCGCGTCCTAAAAGCGGTATTGGGAATATCCTCCCTCTTTACCTTCACCTGGTGATATCCCGACCTCAGATCAATCTTGGAAAATACCCGAGCTCCGCTCAACTGGTCAAATAGATCGTCGATCCGCGGCAGTGGGTATTTGTTCTTGATCGTGAGGTTGTTGAGTGCCCTATAGTCAATACACATGCGTACTGACCCATCTTTCTTCGGCACGAACAACACTCGTGCTCCCCATGGTGACGAACTCGAACAGATGAAGCCCTTGTCCTGTAGCTCATCCACCTGCTTCTTCTGCTCCACCAGCTCGATGTTGTTCACCCGATAGACATGCTGAGAGATGGGTTCCGCTCCTGGAACCAAGTCTATCGAGAACTCTATGTCCCTGTCTGGGGGCAGTCCCGGCAACTCCTCTGGGAAAACATCCATATAATCTGCTATCAAGGGGTGTGGAATCGTTTGCTCCTCGACCGAGACTCTACAGAAGACTCCGCTGCTCTGCTCTGCCTGACGTCTGGAGTACTCGAACTCTGGCTCCCCCGACGCTCTGAACAGAACTCTACCCCCTCTGCAATCAATGCTGGCGTGGTACCTGCTTAACCAATCCATGCCTAGTACTATATCATAGTTCGACAATGGCATTACGAGCAGGCTCACCTCCAACTCACGGCCTCCCAAAACTACTCTCTGAGCCTTACAAATATCACTCACGAGGATAATACCACCCCCGGTCATGATCTTGTAAGTCCTAGGCAACGATTTAGCTATGATACCGTGTCTAATCGTAAAAGATACTGATATGAAGCTATGCGATGCACCAGAATCAAATAAGGCAAATGCTGGATTGGAGTCAAGAAGAATCGAACCTACAATCAGCTCTTCAGTCACCTCTGCCTCTCCAGTAGACATGGTAAAAGGTCGCCCCTACTGGCCTTCCCTGGCCTGTTGCTGGTGCTGGACGAACCTCTGCTGCTGTGTCGGCAGGGCTGGTCCCCTCTGCTGGCCTGCTCTAGCTCTGGCTCCTCCTCCCAGGCCTGCTCGTGCTATGCGACACTCCCTCATCTGGTGGTCTGCTGAACCACATAATAGGCACAGGCCTAGCCTCTTCCGGCTCTCATTGAAGATGTGCCCAGGCTTCTTGCAGTAGGCACATGTGGCTCCATATCTCTGACCCTGCTGGTGCTGTCTCGGCTGCTGCTGCTGAACTGGCCTCTGCTGGATCGGCTGTGGCTGAAACTGCCTCAGCTGCTGATGCTGAAAGTGGGGCCTCTTGGCCTGGCCCCCGCTGCTGCTGACTCTAACTGGGTCCCTCCCCCTCTTGAGCCTAAGCTCAAGATCATCCTCAGCCAACAGGGCCCCCGTCAAGATCTCCTCGAACGTAGCATCTCTGCTGCCCTTGGTTAGGGACTTGACCTCCTTCATCAGACCCTTCCGGAACCTCTGGGCCTTCGCCGTCTCGCTCAAGCCCTCCACGAACCTGCCGAGACGACCAAACTCTCCAGCATACTCCTCTACTGAGAGGCTCCCCTGGACCAAGCTCTCAAACTGCGACTCTAAGGCTGTGACTGCTAAATCTGGGAAGAACTTCTTCTTGAAGAAGCCCCTGAACTGCTCCCAAGTCTGCCCCGGTACCCCCATCCTGGGGTCTGACTGATACCAGGTGCGAGCAAGATCTCGTATCCGGCTAGCTGCGGCCTCGATCTGAAGGTCTGTTGGAATCCTGGCCAAGCGGAAGATCTCCTCTATATGCTCGATCCACTCATCGGCATATAGGATCCCCTCTGTCCTTAGAAAGTCTCTGGGGTTCATCTTCTGAAACTGCTTGACCCCCAGTGTCCTCGGCTGCTGCACCACTGGTCGAGCTACGGCTGTCGTGACGGCCAACTCCATGCCTCTGTCCTGTCGAGCCAGCTGTCGGTCCATGAACTGCTGGAAATACGCGAACATCTGAGCTGCGTCCACGTGTCCTGGAGGCGGTGGCTGCTGAAAGGGATCCTCTGGAATGATCGGGTCCTGTCTCCCAGTCGGTAGATGTATACCCCCTGCTGCGGCTGCCGAGGTCTCAACACGAGCTGAGGTGGTAGGAGCTGCAGTCCCCTGGCCTCGCCGTGCAGGCTGAGAGGTAGCAGTCCCCTCTATAGCTTCCTCATGAATGGCACGCTGCGATCTAGTCTCTACCATCCTGAAGATAGACAAACAAGAGTATCAATTTCTGAGAAAGAAGCAAAATAACAAAGGCGGAGAATTATAATTCAAAGGATCAGCTGATAAAGGATTTAGATGGCAATAAAAGAAATTTTCCTAAAGTGATTGAGTATCTTAAAATTTTATATCCTATATCCTATAGCAGGCTGTAGTGACACTCTAGTTCGAGTACCACTACACTTCTAGTCTAGACCTGTATGGGCCACCACTAAAAATGTGTCACTACCCGCACCCACTGTGAGGGTACGAGAACGTAACAATGCCCAGCCTACGCCGCAGTGTCGGCAGTAGAGCGCTATCCTAGGCCAACATACATCTAACAATATACATCTAAATAGTTTATACTCCCCGAATGGGGGTGACATAACAGTAAAACTCAATCACAACTAAGAAAGAGATACCACGAAATAAAATAGAACTCAAAAAAATAAATAGATGAAATAACAGAAGTCTAAGATAATCTCAGCAATATCCATCAGTATAAGGTCTCAAATGAAAGAATATATACAACTCTGAACTCCAAATAAAGTCTAACTAAAACATGTCTCAAGACTGCAAAAGTAAGATAAGCCTAACAAGTCTAGACTAGGCAATCGGGGTGATCTCCTCAGCTAGAGCTGGGTCCTCCTGAGGGTCCAGCTCGCAGGTGTCATCTAAGGCTGCCCCGTAGTAAGTGTCCAGGCAAGCCTCCTCCTCGTCCTCTGTAATATTTTCAACAGGTCCAGTCAGGACATGAGCGAGTACAATACATCTCAACAGATCATAGCAGGTTAGAAGATATAATCATACAGTAAAGTAAGATACAAGTACTAAAAGAAGTGCAGTATGTAAACAGAGAGAGAAAGCTGTAAGAGAAATATCTACAATAAATAGAGAACTATCATGTGACTAGTGAGTCAGAGTACAATATAGACATATAAATGGCATAGGAGATTCTGATAAGACACTATGGAAGAGATTCTGATAAGATACTACTTGGGTATTATTCACATGTCCATTTCTACTCCCCCGTATCCTCAATCAATACACAAGGATCCAGCCAGGTTATATTATATGATGCTATGTAACAGCCCCCGAAGGGTAGTAGATCCCGAAGGTGATAGACCCCGAAGGTGATAGACCCCGAAGGTGATACATAATAGTCCCATAAATGGGATAAGGATTCTAGGAAGACTCTACGATCATAAGAGTATATGTCATAAGTGATCAAAGAACCAATGAAGCATAGTGATACGCCATGTAAATGAAACGCACAGAACATGTAGTACCCGATGCTCCCTAAGGATAACATCTCAAGAAGGGATCCATATAGTACCAATCCGTGTGACCAACGTGACAGTACAAGTAAAGTAATCTATTGCAGAAAATAATTCTAAGCAGGATATGAAATGATCAGAGAATGTACTCGCCTGTATCTGAGTGTCCAATATGAAACGTACTGTCCAAGGAGTGGTGTCTGGCTCCTAATCAGAACAGCACAAGTCACAACAAGTCCAGAATAGTAAAATAGAGTCCTACTATGCATTCTACATGATTCTAAGTCAATCTAGGCCAAAGTCAACTCTTGGTCAACTTTGGTCAACCCTAGAAGTCAAACTAGGTCAACCTTGTCTAAACTAGGCTATACTAAGTCTAATAATGTAGTACAAGCCGTATCTAGACTTTCCAAGCTATACCAAACTGCCTAGGCCTATTCACAACCCAAGTGAATACATTGCCTATATCTAGTAACATCCAAGTATACACATATGGCACAAACATGAACTTACAAAACCCAAACAACCCTATATGTATACTATCATGGCATTTTCCCCCATACTCTATATATATCTATATGTAAACCACACTCACATACATAGGAACATATATATCACAATGTATATATTAACCTACAATATAAACACATTGCATTATATATAGATAGAGTCATAATATAGACTGTGCATTAGGTAGCCATATAGGAAAACATGAATAACTGCATGTGTGTGATAGGGCTATAAGTGACAGGAAGGGAAATTAGTGGCAGGTGGTTGTGTGTGTGTGTACATGAATTTTATATGTGCAGGAAAGGTAAAACAGTGGAAGAAAACAGTGTGAAAACTGCTGTGGTGTGTGTGTGTGTGTAATGTGGCACATGAAAACAGTACAACAATCAACTAGTGTGCAGGAAAATACAAACAGTGGAAGAAAGAGGCAGTATGTGTCAAGAGAAGTGTGTGTGTAATACAAAACAGTGATCATATATATATGCAGGAATTGAAATCAGTGAAGAAGAGGACAGTGTGTGTGAGTGTTCACAGGAAGACAGTGAGCAGGAAATAAAACAGTGAAAGGGAGGGGAAAAATGTGTGTGTTGTGTTCCAGTGTCACAGAAACAAACAATCAGTTTAAGGAAGGACAGTGTAAAACAATTTCCAGGTTGAACTTGTTCTCAGATTTCAATATCAAGAACTCAGTTTGACTTAAAGCAATTTCAGGTTTGATAAAATATCAACAATGCAACTAATGACAGGATAATCCCATGTTCAGCCAACAGTGTTCATGTTAGTAATACCCCACTTCAGTTCCTCATAAACCAAACCCAGATTTAACATATCTCAGTAAGAAAAGAAGGAATCAAAATGATAGTGATACACAGGTTTTGCAAATATCAGACTTCACAACAGTCCCAACCATTTCCTTCTATTTCGAAGCCAACACACATCAATTTCAACCCAAAACTTACACACTGATAGATGACTAATAGAAAAACCATACTATGAACTTAAACATGTAATTAACAACATTTAGATTGATCAAAAAGACTGTCAAAAGTCATATCCAAAAACTGGGAAAAATCAGTGAAGAAAATAGGTATCAGATTTTGGAAAAACATTTGGAATTGATGATTAAAATCAAACTAAAATAAGCTATCAATGGTTGGTAATTGAAAGCAACCCCTGTGCACAACCCCACACATCCATTTCGTGTCACCCATGGCCGGACACGGCGTGTCCACATCAAGAACTCAAAATGACACACACAGTACACTGTCAGTGCACTGTCTCGTGCACACGTACACTTGTGTCGTGTGCACGACACAAGACACGAGGGAATCTCGTGGTCATACACACGGGTAGCCCACCTATAGGGCTACCTCATAGGCCCATTGGCCTGTGTCCACGATGTGTCAGGGTCGGACACGAGACCCGTATCAGTGGCAATAAACAACACTGTGCAGTGCACTGGAAAATTGGTGCGGTTGAGATTTCTCTCAAACCGCTCGATAAGACGAGCTGAAAATTGGTCTGTGACATGTCAATCATGAGTCCCAAGTACCACCAAAGTTTTAGCCCAAAAAGTGTTGTGTCGTGTCCGCTACGGACCCCGATAGACAGGGGATCACTGTAGCACGCGCACGAGCGTGTGTACGCGCGTGTCCACACCACAAAATCGATACAGAATGACACAAAAACTATGACACAAGGGCAGGAACCCATAACCCAGATCAAAATCATATTTCCTATTCAAAAACATTGAACAACCTCGATCGAAATGCCCTTTGAGGCATTTCGTCGAACACTCTGTCCTAGCTTCTGATACGTGTCCAGAACGGACACGAAACCACTGATACTCGACACAAAAACTATCCAGACCTTAGGGGGGACCCTTAGGGCTTCCTATTCATGAAGACTAATTGAAAATCTATAGAGATTTGAGAGAGTTACCTCTTGATGAACTTCCAATGGAAACCCCCTATTCAAAGCTCTCCTCTTGATGACCCAATCAATCCAAAACAACTTCAAACTGAGATGAGACCTTAGCAACAGCAAGAACAATCATATTAGGACCTATTAGAACAATTTAGAAAGAAAAAGGAAGAGGAAAGGAGTTCTAGAAATCAAAATGCAATAAAACTAACCTCCTTGAAATTAGAGCTTTTCCTAAGAAAGAGGCAACCCTAGATTTTAGGAGGGGTTTTATATGGTGGGGATCCCTAGGTGGATAGGTGGTCGACCACTACATCCTTAGGGTTAGGGTTTGGTCAAAACTTTGGGCCTTGGGCCAAGTTACATAGGCTATGGTAGGTTTAATTAATAAAGACTCTAAGTCATAAGTCATGGCTTATGGCTTTCTAATTTCTATAGCTAAATAAGTTTTAATGACCTAACCATAGGTTGGGCTAGGTTAGACTAGAGTCACAAATCCTAACCAAGGCCAACTAACTAGGGTTAGCTCCTAGGTTGGTCTACATGAGTCAATACTAATCAAAAATCAAACTAGTCTAAACAATTCCAAAATAATTCCTAAAAATTTCCATAAATTCTAATTAATTCTTATAAATTTAAATTACCCCAAAAATGAAAAATTTACCCTCAAACTAGAAATATGGTAGTGACAGGTAGCGTAGTCTTACGGGGCGTAAGATTCTTCTTTGTAGGGCGTAGTGGAGCAACTCAAAGGTAATGTGGACGTGGTTGTCCTTCTACTAGAGATAGAATGCCACGGAACAGCTGGATTCTGGAAGCGTAAGATTTTGTGGAAGGGAGGTGTACGTGAACCCTGATGATTGGGTCCACTGACTCCCTTGTTGGGTGGAGATGGAAGTACATGTCTGAAGGATGTCAAGAGTAGTATTTCTTTAGAAACTTGTCGTTGATGGGCATCATGAACAACTCTCCGTTGGATTTAGCGAGGCGGTAAGCACCGTTTAAGTATATTGTCTATATGATGAAAGATCCCTCCCATTTGGGCTCGAACTTTCCTGTTATTTTGTGTGTCAACGCCGTCGGCCTCCTGACTGCCAGAACCAAGTCGCCTACTTGAAAAGTCCTCTGCTTGACCTTCTTGTTGAAAGCCTTTGATATACGGGCTTGATAGAGTTCGATGCGCTGTTGAGCTAGGAGACATTTTTCGTCAAGTGCCTCCAGTTCTGGCAGACGGCGACATTGATTGTCTTCCTCCGTGAGTTGATTTGTGATCGCTACACGGAGTGAGGGTATCTAGATCTCGAGAGGCAGTACCGCTTAGCTCCTATAGACCAAAGAGAATGGTGTGTTGCCCGTCGGGGTCCATACCATTGTGCGGTAGGCCCAAAGGCATTCGCTAAGCTTTTTGTCCTAGTTGCATTTGTTGGATGACACGACCATTTTAAGTAGCCTGACGATAGTCTTGTTAAACGCCTGGGCCAACTCGTTTGTTGCTGGATTGTAGGCGGTTGATGCCACGTTCTGAATGCGAATCTTGTCACAAAATCTGCTGAAAATATGGTCGATGAATTGTGGACCGTTATCGTGGATAATCCTCCGAGGTACCCCGAAATGGTAGATGACATGGTGTTTGATGAAGCTGACCACCCTGGAGCTCTTTACTTCTGCCAGTGGAACCGCTTCTGCCCATTTGGAGAAGTAGTCAGTGATAGCTAAGATGAAACGGTGTCCCCTCGATGAAGGAGGGATAATAGGTCCCACAATATCCATACCCCAAGCTTCGAAGGGCCAGGAGGCGACCGTAGGATATAGTGGTTCCGACGGTATATGGATGAAGTCGGCGTGGAGCTGGCACGCATGGCACTTTTTGGCATAGTCGACAGCGTTGGCTGCCATGGTTGGCCAGTAGTAACCCATGCGTCGTAGTCGATCCTGCAACTTAGGGCCAGGTTGATGAGCCCCGCAAGTTCCATCATGAGCTTCTCGAAGGGCTTCGGCTGCTTCTTTGTTGGACAGGCATCGAAGGAGAATTCCATCGTAGGAGCATCGGTACATTATTTTAGTAGCTGTATCGTAATAGAATCGAAGGGAATGCCTCGACTGAGACGGCTTCCTTCGGGTCTTCTGGGAGAATTATGTTGACAGCGAAGTCGATGAACGGGAACCTCCAGTCTCGGACATTAATACCAGCACTTGTTGACATGGCATGGGCCATTTGTGAGCATAGGTTATTTTTAGGACAGACCAAGTCTCGACCAACTACCGTGACGTAGTATTGAGTCCTGAGGGGTGCTGCCAATGAGGCTGCGAGGCCAGCCAGAGCGTCGGTCTCCAAGTTTTGTAAATGGGGTACGTGTTCTATGAAGAACTTGGTGAAGGTTGAAATAATGTTCAATGCAACTTCATGGTAAGGAACCAGATCTTCATGGCAAACTTCGTATTGTCCTCTGATCTGGTTAACAACGAGTTTTGAGTCACCGTAGGCTTCCAAATGATCCACCCCCAGCTGTTGCGCCAGCTGGAGTCCCATGATGAGAGCGTTATACTCGACAACATTGTTGGAGCACGGCTTCGAAAGGGAGTAAGCACGCTGGATGACCGGCTGATCGAGGGAGACTAAGACTACCTCCACTCCTGCGATGATTTGGCCTTTGGGGCCTGTTCTTGAAGCGCCATCGAAAAACATCTGCTAGATGGAGCTTTCTTCGGTGACGTTTGATTCTTGGACCTCATCAGGGATATCTTCATAGAGTCTGGAGGACTCTGGGATGGGGTGTGCAGCTAAAAAGTTGGCCAGAGCTTGGCCCTTGACGGCTTTTTGTGGGACGAACACCATATTGTACAGCATCAACAGGATCGCCCATGTAGCTAGCCGAAAGTTCAATGATCCTGGCGTCGTCATGAGAACCCTGAGTGGATTGACTCGGGAGATGACATAAATTGTCTGCCACGAGACATAATGGCGAGTCTTCTGGATGGCGAACACCAAAGCCAGACACTCCTTTTCAATAGGGTTGTACCAGTTTTCGGCCCCGATCAGTGTCCTACTGAGGTAGTAGATAGCTTGCTCGTAGCCCGCATCGCTGTTCTGAGCCAGCAGAGCGCCGAAGGAATGATCTATGGCACGGACGTAGAGGAGAAATGGTTTACCGGCGACAGGTGCCACCAGGACTGGCGGGCTCATCAAGTAAGCTTTGATATCGTCGAAAGCTTTCTGGCATTCTTCTGTCCAGACGTAAGAGACTCCCTTCTTCATGAGTTGAGTGAAGGGTTGACATTTTTTGAAAAAGTTTGCTATAAACCATCGAATGTATGCCAGACGCCCCTGCAGGCCTCGAAGTTCTCGGAGGTTCTTCGGAGGGTCCATATCAAGGATAGCCTTGGTCTTCTCGGGATCGACATGAATGCCTTTTGCCGTAATAATGAAGCCCAGGAACTTTCCGCTAGAAACCCCAAGGAAGGATTTAGCGGGGTTCATCTTGAGTTGATGCCCTCGCATGAGATCGAAGACTATCTTCAGGTCTTGTAGGTGATCCCCTTTGAGACGGCTCTTAACAGCGATATCATCAACATAGCATTCGACTGTTTTACGAAGATGTTGACGGAAGATGGTACTCATAGCTCGTTGGTATGTAGCACCAGCGTTCTTCAAGCCAAAGGGCATCACTGTGTAGCAGAAAACCCCCTTCGGTGTCCTGAATGACGTGTGTTTTACGTCATCCGGGAACATCTTAATCTGGTTGTAGCCCGAATATCCATCCATGAAAGACATGCGTTCGAAGCCGCATGTATTATCGATCATTATGTCGGTGATCGGAAGCAGGAATTCGTCCTTCGGGCAAGCGGTGTTGAGGTCCCTGAAGTCGATACAGACTCGTATCTTCCCATTCTTTTTAGTAACAGGGACGACGTTGGCCACCCAATCCGGGTGTTGTTCTTCATGGATAAATCCGCTGGTCAGGAGTTTGTCTACCTCTTGATCGATAGCATTCATGATGTCAGGACGAAAACACCGCTGTTGTTGCTTTATAGGCTTAGCATCAGGTAAGATGTTGAGCCTATGCATCACGATCTGAGGATGAAGTCCTGGCATGTCTTCATAGCTCCAGGCGAATACGTCGATATAATCTTTAGCCAATTAGACCAAAGATTCCCGGTCTTCTCCTTTTAAGCTTTTGCTGATGAAAATAGGTTTGGAAGAAGATCCATCCCCAAGGTCGATCTGCTCGACTTCGTCTTCGATAGGGGGTTCGCGTAATTCAAAACGAGACTCCCACTGAGCTCCTAGGCGTTGAGCCCAAGGTTGTTCCTCGAAGAATTCTGGCATTTGGTCTTCGCCTTTATCTTCTTAAGATTGTGCAGATGCCATGTTGGCTGATAGCACCTTCTTGAAGACCGAGCCGATACTGGTATCAGAATCCCAATTTGATGCTTCGAACGAATGAGGATGTTCTACTTCTTCGGCCTCCGAACTCTCTGGAGTTGTCGACGGCGTGACATAGCCGACCCTCCGTCGAGTTTGATGATAGTAATCATGCGGCTTTCCTTTAGGTGTTGGGAGTCGGAGAGGAAGACGTCGACCCTTGCCATAGTTCAGGCCTTTGTTGCTTTTTAGGTCGTAACCCATCTTTTGGATGAGGTACTTTGCCTTGTCCGTGTACCGATAGACTTGTATTCTGCCGGTGTCTGGTTCTTGCTCGAGTAGCGGGAGGTCTTGATGACGCTCGACTTTGCCAAAGATGGTGGATTCATCGTTTCGATTTTGCGGTGGGACTATGAAACAGACCCCTTGGGACGGGACTATTCGATTTACATGATTGACGATCGTTATTTGTGTTTGCAACGACCGTAGAGCGTTATCTAATGTATACATGGCATTCCAATATGAAAGACTAGAATAATTAAAAGATACTCTATTATTGATGAACCATGAGATTTTATTCCGCGGGATTACATTGTCCAGGGAGGGTGCATCTACATCAGCAGATATATATTCCCCTAGCTCTTCATCTGTGAGTACTGGGGTTGGATCGGGAGAGTCCACCGCAGCGTTGACCTTGGGGTCTGAGAGGGCTATGTGGGCCTTCTCCGGCAGCTTGGATGAGACGGATGATTGCGAAGGCTTGCCTTTAAGACGCACCTTCAGAGGTGCCTCAACTGCGCCTTCAGTGATTGGTGCCTTCCCTTGTAGTTTTTCCACAAGGGGAGCCGATGTTTGAGGTAGCTTTCCCTTGAGCCATATCTTCAAGGGAGCTTCAGTAGGTGTTCTACCTAGAGCAGTTGGTGCTTTTCCAGGTAGCTTGATGGTCAAAGGAGGCAGCGTCTGAGGTGGCTTCCCTTTGAGTCGAATTTTCAAAAAAGCATCGGGAATCACCTCTAGCTCCATGTCTGGCTCTGCTGCCGCTTCTGCTTCATCGTCAGCATCATTGGCTTCCTCTTCATCAGGCGACTTGTATAAGGTAGAGTCGGTGAAGTAGGCTTCGACCCCCTTGAAAGGGTCAATGTCCACGAATTCTGTCCGGATGATGTCGTTGGTGGACACATACTTCATACATTGGTAGAGTGTAGATGGCACCACCATGTATTTATGCAGCCACGGATGACCCAGTAGGAGGTTTTAGTTGACGTCAGCGTCCACGACATAGCAAGTCACCTCGGTTCGGAGGTTACCGATATGATATTTCAGCCATATTTTTTCCAGCGGCTCGCTTTTGCTAGCATTGAAGCCGCTGATAATAGTGTTGTAAGGCGCCAGACGGTACATTGGGATCCCCAGTGTTGAGAGTAGCGTCTTCGGGATGATGCTGAGGGAAGACTCTGGATCGATCTGAATCTGCTTCACCTTGACGGAACCGACATACCCTGTATAATACGGTGGTCTGTTGTGTCGGTTGTGCTTCAGCAGCATGTCTTGTTGGGTGAAGGTTATATTGGGGATAACCTCATCCGCACAATGGCAGTGCACACATGTAGTCATGAGATCTTCAGGCTACTTGACCTGACTGATGAAGGACTCAGTATCCTTCAGAGCTTCACAGAGAGCTTCACGAGTGTCCTTAGAAAGACGAAGAAGCTCAAACAGGGATAGGCGGACAGGATTACTGGCAAGTTGTGCCAGTATGTCGAAGTTGTGGGGCTTGGCTAGCCCCGAAGCATTCTCCTTTCGTAAAGGCTTGTCGAAACGGGCCTCTACATGCTTCTGTTTATTGGCCGCTGGAGGCTTAGATGGACCTCCTTCTTCGGCAGCAGGGGCAGTGCAGGGAGGCACCACCTCAACGGTAGATTCGTCGGGTTGGACGTTCAGCTGTGAACGGGTTTGTACAGGAAGAGCCTCTTCCGCGGAGGAAGAGACCATGCGACAAGACTTGATCTTCCTGCCCTTAGTTTTGGAGGCAGAGCGTACCTCCGGTTGAGTAACCTCGGAGACGAGATCGGGGTGAACCCATAAGATCTCTTCCCGAGATGTGGTGAGTGGGATGAGTCCACTCCCGTTGTCACGAGTAGGTGGTAGATTGACCACCTCCATTATCGCCTTTGGGATGGGAACGACGCCATCTTGTGTTGTGGTTGGCGGTAAGGTGCCAAATTGGAGCGACACCAGGTTGGCCGAGACCGTTTTCTTCTCGTAGTCGATGAAGATGACATCCGCATTGATCATGCGCTGGATGTAGTTCTTGAGGATGTAGCAGTCGTTATTTGGATGTCCGACAAACCGATGGTAGTGAAAGTACCTCGGATGGTCCACTTTCCCAACCTCGTCGGGACGCTTCGGGTCCGACAACTTGATCTTGTCACCGTGCTTCAATATCTTGAAGAGTTGCAGGGTATCTTCATCGTTGAAAGAATAAACCTCCTTTGGCCTTGGTACAAGTGGAGGCTTCTGAGTGGGTGCCGATGCACCTTTGGAGGCATTGACAGTCAATGCTCGTTTCTCCTTCGTCTCTCGTCCAGGGTTGTTGGCTGCAGGCCATTTTCCTTTGTCCTCAAAGGCAGGAAAACTGACTCCCAGAAGACGAGCATTGGATGCCTTCTTTTCAGCTACCTCGACCTCGATGATCAAGGAACTCCAATCGGGAGGAGGAGTGGAGTTGAGCCAAAGTTTAATGGCAGGCAGCATGTTCATGCTGCAGGAGGAGAGGAGTACATGTTCTGGCATACCCGGGGTCAGTCTGAAGCAGGCTTGTCGGAACCGTTCGATGAATGCTCGAACTGTTTCCTTCTTCTTCTGATATATCTCTATAAAGGACGTCATTGTCATGTCCTTCCCTCCATCGTAGAAATGATCGAGGAAGAGACGTGTCAAGTCGTCGAAGGAAGATATGGAGTTGTCGGGGAGACTGCAGTACCAGTCGTAAGCTACTCATTTCAACGCCCCGACAAATATGCTGGTGAGTAGTACGTCTTCCTTCGGGAGATGTCCCGTTTGAGACTAGAAGTACGTCAGATAGCGGCACGGAGAGTCCTTTCCGTCATATGGCGTCAATGTCTGTAGTTTATACTTGGGGGGATAAACCACTTTGTTCCATTCGAGGGGGTATGGTTGTGGGATCCCCATCTTCTGACGCTCCTCTTGTCTGTTCTTGGACTCAAAGCGCTCGCGTAAGTACCTGATCATCTCAACCACGTCTTTCGTGGAGCTGGGAGTCGGGGAAGGTGGTACAGCCTGGAGTTGAACATTTGATGGCTCCAACGTCCGCGGTGCTTCACGGTGATCCGTATCCAAGGATACCCGTTGAAGGGGTACACTTGATTGTCCATTGGCCCCTGGGTCAGGACCGGTAGACGGTGCCCCGGCCAAAGCTGACTGTATCTCGAAAACTGCTTGAGTCAGTGTTTGCATGGAGGCAGAGAGGGTTTTGAGTCCTCCCTCCAAGGTATCCATGCGCTGGACAAGGTCTGCTGGCGGCGCATGTGGCTCGGTATCACCCCCATGTATACTGTTATGACACGGCTGGAAGTGGATGGATCGGTTAAGGCTTCACTCTCGACCTCACTCTCCTGTAGGGGAGTTGCCTCTCCTGGAGCTTCGTTCTGGCTACCCCCAGCTATGTCTTGGGGGATATCTTCGCCTTCATGAAGGACGTGGGTAGCCTCACCTGTGCTCTGGAAAATATCTTCATCTTCGGGAGGATCAGCAAGGACTTGGCTACCCCTAGCTATATTCTAGAGGATGTCTTCACCATCAGCGGACGGATCGACAAGGGCCTGACTACCCCCAGCTTCCTCCAAACCTCTAGAGATATTATTTAATTACATTTTCCTAGATAAAGTATATGGAAATCTTTGATCAATAAAAATATATTTAAATTTGTTGGTAATTCTCAAATACTATCTAAAATCGTTTTACTAAATAAACATAGTTTCAATGACTATAATTAGTTTTCTCAAAATCGTATATATTATTTATCTCTCCTCTTTTGATTATCCTTGTATCCGTGACTAAGCCCATTATTCCTAAATCCCTCGCCAACTTTGTACCTTCCCCGTCGACCTTAACTAAGTTGACCGTTCTGGACCCGATGGAATACTCCATGTCGACAACAAAGGCTCCCTTGCGTAGTTATAACATCGAAGTCGATCTTGTGCCACATGATCATAGCACCACACCAGGCGTCACAACAGGCAAGTATACCTTGCTAATTAAACTGTCAATTATTTATTTACGGCATTATTTACTTTATTTCATATTGTTAGTTTCCTTTGATATAAACTGCGCGTCCAAGCCACACTTGGGTGCAAACGACTTTATTAGTCGTTATTTTATTTTATGCATGATGATTTAGTGTTAGCGGACTGCCTTTTTGTTGGGGGATATTCTTATATCTTCCTTTGGCCATGACACATACACTACACGGTTTGAGACATTTTGTTAGGGGCACGACTTATGGACTGGCCCTCTTTAAAGTCGTGTGACGGATAGTTGATCGTAACTGCTATGACTAGGTTTTTTTAGAGACTCAAGCAGTTATAAAACTGGACGAGCCATGGATATGACTTGAACAGTATAGGAAATATTGGGGGAGGACAGTCGCTAGTGCGTATGGGAAGCCAAACAGGTAAACCACAGTCTCCGGATGGAACTGTGGCGATATATTCGCAGATGCCCTCTGACGTTTTAGACGTTACGGACGGATACAGATGACTGGGTGCCAGTTACGTACACATAGCCTAAAATCCCATCCATGCGCATGAAAGTTGTCCTCTAAATTGCACATTAGGCGGTTAGAATCTCCTTTGCATGTTTATGTCTAGTTTATATATTATTTTATACTGACCGTTCATATTAGCTTGTTCTTTCTGTATCTTGCTACGTCCGTCTGAGGACCTGGTTTTTCCCCAGGTGTGTGTTCATGTCTTCCGCAGGTATTCTAGCCAAGGCCGTGGTCTTCTTCATTCCTTCGAAAGAAATTGTGCTTGGTTCGTCTTGCCGTTTTTATCGTTCGATTTATTGTACATTTCTTTCGTTGAGGCAGTTGGTAGTGGACTTTGTCTTCGTCCAACGATTGTATCATAAATATTCAAGTTGATTTATATTATTATTGTGGATGAGATTTAGTTTGTCTTGGATTACTACATTTTACAGCTTATGTATTCATACGAGACCTACGTACTTCGTATGAATACAGCTGGCATGTTTACGTACTTGGTCCTACGTATATTGGGACTGGGCCATTATAAAGTGAATGCTCCACCCCTGATCCAACGCAGAACATGCACTCAGATCAGTAGTGGGGGAACAACATTTACAGTGACCTGAACGAACCTTAGACGCACAAACAATAGAGGCGCGGGAGTTCAAGACCACAGGGTTTATCTTGCTTGACTTGGTTGCGAACGCAGCAGATGCGCCCAAGTGAGGCAAGGACTTTGAAGGTCAGCTCGTTTCTGGCGCAGAAGCACCCGAGTCGACCTTATGCAGCTTACCATCGGCAGCGCACATGATTGTGACCGCATGCTTCTGGTTTGCTGCTGGCATAGCACGTTTGTGGCGCATGGCCCGTGCTGCCTTAGACTTCCTCATACCAGCCCGTTGGGACGTATAGTACTCAGAGTCCAAATTCTCCTCGCCATGACAGCGAGTGAGTCTGTTAAAGACAGAGGCCTTCTGTGGCGCATCAGAGGTGATGCACAGGGCATTAGCTGTGCCCTTGCTCCGTCGGCACATCTTTCTTGTTTGAGAAGAAGATGGCTGGAGAATGTGGTCAGCACTATACTTTCTCGAGAGATGTGCTGCACCGGTGGACGCATCCTGGCTGCTGAGGTTGTCATTGAGAAGGGTGGACTGCATCAGCGCATCCCCTTAAGTGGTGGTGCCAGGGGCCTCGACGTTGCGCACCCAGACTTGGCGAGTCTTCTTCGGCTTTGGCAGCCGCTTCGAAGGACTTGCGCTGCCTTCAGAGATGAACTCCTCATACGCCTGTTGATTAAGGCGTACGACCAGCGTCTTGTAGGAGGAGCCCACCTTCACGTCGTCGGATTGCGACACAGCTTTCTCGATAGAGGAGAAAGAGGTCCCCAACAGAGTCGCTAGCTTGTTTGCCATTAAAATCATTTATTGCAAATTTCAATTACAAACAGAACAGTGTTACAATGTAGGACTTAGACGTAATCTTAGGAGAATACTTTTGTTTATCTGGGTCCCATGTGTCGATGGAGCGAGTGGTAATGCGTTGACTCCGTTGACGATCTGACGACGGTTATCGGTTCTCTGAAGGTCTGAGTTGCTCTGGGTGCTGGAGCTCACGGAGAAGAAGAAGACGTTGAGTGTCTGTATCTATCTCTCTGTGTGTGTGTTCATAGGTTCGTGGCCTCTGTCAGAAGAAAATGATCCCTCTATTTATAGTCTGCAGGCTGGCTGCTCATGTGCGCATATGTAGGATGCACCGGTTTGTAGGGATGCCACGTGGTGATTGCTGATGGCGGCACGCTCGGATTGAGGAGTTGAACTCTTCTCGTTGCATTTGTGGGCTACCGCAGAGGTGACACGTAGCAATAGAGAAGATCTTTCGGTTGCTGAGATCTTGGGTGATTAGCACCCCTTCATCGGCTGAACTGAGTCAAGAGACACATGGCGCGTATCCGTTGCTCAAAGATCTCGAATTTGGTGGAGAGTAATCTGATAGGATGCGCCTAGGATTGGGCGCATGAGGAGGCTTTGGCTTGTAACCTTTAGGAGTCACGAACCAGTCTGGGCGCACGGCTTTTGAGGTGCATGCAAGGCTTCAGTAGTGACTTTGACTTATGCATTTCGGGATCAGAAGAAAGTCTGAGGTGCATGGCTTTTGAGGCACATGTAGAGATTTGGGCACATGGCTGCGGAGGCACATACGAAATGGTTGGGCGGCCACGTAGCTTGTAACCGCCGAAGAGAAGTAATGATGATGCCGACGTCAATGACGCTTCATCTTCTAAAAAAGCTGTCAACTATTCAGTCATCGGGGACTGGCCGCTGTCGTGTCAGACTTCAGTATTTAATATTCTTTGACGGGTGATGGGCTGTTGAGTGGGCACATCGATCTGCATTGCACTAGGCACATGGGAACGCATGGGGCGCATCCTTACAAGGTGCTTGGTGCTGGTGGGCGCGTCAGTATGATGCGCGGTCTGACCGGCGTATCCGATTGCATAACACGTCTTTATTGGCCCGACGGTTACGTTCTTCAAGTGCTTTAAATAGCCATTTTGATTTGGCTGAATCCGAAGCGTCAGGTTCATCACCGTTAATGCAAATTTATTGCACGGGATTCGGAGAGCCCGCCACTTGGCGCATGGGTTTGATTTGCCCGACCTATAAATAGTGGCAAGGAGAGAGTTTGCCTCTCGTTCTCTTATGTCCTCCCGAAATGAACTTGTTTGCTCGAGCACATTCTGTTGACGAGATATTCCCGAGGGTGAAGATGCGACGCATTGTCTTCATTTATGTACTTGAAGGTGACTGTTACATCCAAAAGTCGGAGTCGAGGGCTTCTGAGGCAGACGAAAGGTGCATATTGCATCCAAAGATCGGGATGCTCGAGCCTCGTCTTCGTTATGCTGGAAGAGCCGCAGATCAAAATTGCGGTGCTCCGATCATCTTCCTTGGGCTTTGGTAGAGCTCCTCCTCCTGCTAGAGTGGGTGTTGCCCATTCTGGTTGTGTTAAAAGCCACCTTTTGTCGTGGGTTGATTGCGGTGCCCTCTTCTTCCTTGGGCTTTGGAGAGCTCTTCCTCCAGCTAGGGGGTTGATTGCCCACCCTTGTTCTGCTCAATAAATGCTTCATTAGTCGAAGCATTTGTTCGGATCGAGGTAAGGCGCATATGCTGAGATTTCATGATGCACATAACTGAGGCTCTTGAAGAGATGCGCCTGACTGAGACGTCGAAGAGATGCACCTGACTGAGACGCTGAAGGACGGCACATAACTGAGCTGCTGAAGGGAAGCACCTGGCTGAGACGCTGAAGTGATGCGCCAAACTGAGATGCCGAAGAGATATGCCTGTTTGAGAGCGCATGGTGGTTGCTGCGCCAGGCTGTAGACTTAGGGTCTTTTTGTAGAAGTTCTCCTTTGTTCAGCCATTTTTAGATATGTAATAGACTTTTATCTGAAATAAAAATCTTCTTTTAATGTCTAAGCTTTTGCCGTTTGCTATGCCAAGTACTTCATCTGAGCTTCCTGGCGTATGTAGTGTTAGGCGCATAGGATTTCTGGTTCTGAAATTTCATGCTTCTACAAGATCTCCTTCAAAGTTTCCAAAACTTTTTGTCAAGTTTTGGAATACTTTGAATAAGAAGCATGGTGGTGTCTTTAACGGGGCGCATGACTGTTCGGGCGTATGAGTGTTTCGTGCATCATTGATGTGGCGCATGCTCCTCTCAGTTAATGCAAATGATAACGCTTCGAAGTAACCAAAATAATTAATGATGATCTTTTTGGATTTATTTGCGGTTATCACTTCATAGAACCCGAGACGGCGGCTGATGTCACTCTTTATCGGTTTTCGCGTATGTCTAAGCCTATAAATAGGCGTCTGATGGAGAGAGAGGGTTCTTCTCCACTTTGCTTTCTTCTTCTCTAGAGTTCTTCTTTCGAAAAACCCTAAACTTCTTCTTTCACGAGATGGCCCCCAAGACTCCTCGCGGTGGTGCTGGCCGAGGATGAGGCAAAGAAAAAGAACCTGCGGAGGCTGTTGCGAATGATGTCCCCTGGACGCCCGTCGACGTTCGGCCGGCGGTGACTGGTGGGTTTCATCATTCTATCATATTTTTCTTTCGCATATGGGCATGGACCGTGAGTCCTGATGATGTGCTGAAGCTTTTTTGCCGACGCGCATGGGTTTAGACCCTGATGATGCACCGTAGCTTTCCTGCTGACGCGCATGGGTTTAGACCCTGATGATGCGCCGAAGCTTCACTGTACTTCACATAATGCACACTGCATACTACACTATAAACATTGCACACTACACTATACTTCATATACTGCACACTGCACACTACATTGTAAGACTGTATACTACACTGTAAACACTGCATACTTCTCCATCGGATGGGTGATCCAACACTCCTTTAATCTGTTCTCGCATGTGCTAACTCATATTTTTGGTCGTCTCTTTTACCATAAATAATCTTTGCAACCGCGGCGTCAAAGACAAGTAGTACATTGATTCGGTCGGTCTTCTTGTACCGGTAGACCTTCCTGTACTAGTTGTCTTATAGCGATCAGTACCACAAAATCTGCAGACATCTGCGTCCTTGTCGTCTTTGTAGTACAGCATGCATCCATTGCGACAAGAATTGATTTTCTCATATCCCATCCAGAGCGATCTCACCATCTTCTTAGAACGGTAGAAGTCATTAGGTAACTTAGCAACCGCTGACAAGATCTCTATAATCAACTCCAACACTCGGTTGTAGCATTCTTGCGACATGGTAAAATTTGACTTAACGCTTAACAGTCTTGTAACCACCTTTAACGGTGAATGATCCTCAAACTAGGATACAATAGAGTTATTGCATTCTCCAGCCACTCCATGAACT
Organism: Iris pallida; assembly: GCA_029216955.1. NCBI lineage: Eukaryota > Viridiplantae > Streptophyta > Magnoliopsida > Asparagales > Iridaceae > Iris > Iris pallida. The sequence continues at coordinate 9,030,618 of JANAVB010021399.1, forward strand.
TTGCAGCATCGACATTAGGTGCCTCCTCAGCTGCATCATGAACGAAACTAGGCCCCGCAGCGTCGAAAACCATGTTCATGCACCCGTCGTCGTGTGCATGATTATCTGAAACAAAATTAGGTCCCGCATGCATATACGGCTCAACATAAGGCTCCGGTTCTGATGCTAAAGACACCAGTTCTCCGTGTGCGGTCCATTGATAGTAATTAGGCGTAAAACCCCTCGAGTACAAAGGATATATCCCTTCCACTTATGGATAATATTTCACGTTATGAAATTTCACACACGGACCTTAATTTTGGTGCCGTCCATGTACTGAGGGAACGCCTTGGCAAACTGCAGGAACTGCTCTACTTCCGCTATGTATTCATCCCGCACACCGCACATATCATCAGGACTATGATTGTACATCCATGAACGACACCACATGTAGTAATTCATATCCATTTGAAAATAATTCTGCAAAGATGGACACACAATTATCCAATAGGAACAAATTTGTTTCATAAATACCTACACAAATTGGACACGAACCACTTGACACAGAGGTGGGGGCAACCACTGACAAGCCCCCCTCAAGTTTCGTGTCGGCTGGATGCAAGTCGGACACGAAATCGCACGTCCACAGGATTTGGACTGTGCGTGCACAATCTTAAATTCGACTCTGATACGCCTTGGTATCTTGGACACACGACTTGTGGACACAATTCAAGGTGATAGACACGAAGCCCTACCCCTACTCTCCACGTGGACACGAGCACATGGCCAATGGCACACTGTGTCGTGTCCAATTTGACCGGACCCCATCGTATGATACTGGTTTTCTGCTATGTACTGATATTCTGTTATTCTCTGTTTGGACACCTTCGTGTCCAATGTTTGGACACGCATACCCCCCTCTGACACGTACACATATGGGAAACACTACTGTACAACTATTTTTAGGTTTTATTGAGTTTGGATTTCAATTTGGTATTTTTGAAATGAATTCACTAATACAATCGAATACTCGAAGAACTGGTTTCAAGTTTAAATAGACTTTGGGTTTGATTTTTGAATTTGGTTGGGGTTGATTATAAAGATGTGGTTTTGTCTGATACTTCAGTTTTGCAATGTAATGTGAACTGTTCGGGTCTTCATTTGATTTTTAGTTTTCAAATTCCTAAAATATTTTCACTGATACTCGAGTATGTAATCTGGTTTGGTCAAGCCTTTATTAAAGGTCAAACTTAGTCAACTAGTCCTTTCTAAGTCATAAAACCCAATCCTAGGACCTATAGGTGAATCCCTGGATGACATTGATACTCTAGCTAGTGTCTATATATATATATATATATATATATATATATATATATATATTTTATATATATATATATATATATATATATATATATATATATATATATATATATATATTCACACGTACTCTTCAATAACTCACTCAAAGACAAGTGGCACTCTCAAGATACAACCCACTTCTATATGAAGTATAACCCATACCTTATCCAACTACCCTTTTACCAATACATATATATTCAAAACAAAACCTATCTATAAACATTTATACATATATATAGCATACACTCACATGTATATATCAAATCCTCAATCTAAGCTATGCATAAATCCTCCTATCTATATAACTCCTATAGATATCCTATGAAAAGTATCCCTCAATGTAAAATATCAACTCAACTCCTCCTCTTCCTCCTCCTCCTCCTCCTTACACTCACAAATCCTAACCACAATCTCACCTCAACTCTCTACTAATACCAAACCATACTCCTATGCTACTGCTGCTGATAACACATTCCTAAGCCTACTGTATTTTACTGTCCATGCCAAATCAAGGCAACGCCAAGGCAGGGCAAATGCTATGCCACTGCCGCTGCAAACATCTACTCATTGCAAACAGTCACTGAGCTAAATCCACACTGCAACCCACTACACTAGTCTACTAAAACTAGATCAATCGAAAACCAAATATCCCAAAATCAACATAACCCTATACTCTAACTCCCACAGCTCATATACTTATATACATAAGTATATCAACTCAAATACATAAATATAATCCTTGCCCTCTCTAGTACAGTACATTAAAGTATCAATTCAAAATATCAAACTCAAAATTAAACCCAAACTTATAACTCGAAAACACATACTACTATATTAAATCTCTGATACATATGTATATCTATGAATATAACAAAACATTCAAAATCCTAAAATCTTAGTAACCCATTCGAAACCTAAATTCTCATGCAAAAACCTTACCATTGTATACGTGTCAGAGGTGGTATGTGTGTGTGTGACACACGTGTCTAGAGGTATCTAGACACGTGTCCAAACGAGGTCAAAATCGTGTCAATAACATGGTGTCCGTGTCTAGATAGCTAGGACTAGGGTTAGGGTTTACCTGAAGAGGGCGGCTCGGTCGGAGGAGGGAGGCGGCGAGGAGGGGGGCTTCATCGAAGGAGGGAGGCGGCGAGTAGGAGGCTTCGTCGGAGGAGAGACTAAAAATTTTAAGAAATGTTTGGGAGAGAGAGAAGGGGAAAATGAAAGTTTCGAACGGAATATATTAAAACATTAGCGACGTCTGATTTAGACGTCGCTAAACGTCGCTAAGGAGCGACACAACATAAGTCATGTTGCTGAACGTCGCTATTCAGCGACGTACTTTATCTTTTTCGCGGAACGTCGCTATTCAGCGATGTTTAGCGATGTCTATCAAAAGGAGTCGCTATATTCAATATTTAGGGACGTTATTTTATTCTGTCGCTAAATTACGTTGCTAATAGAGCATATTTTAGCAGTGGTTGCTGCCTTGACTGCTGGCCTGTAGGTTTTTGGTCCGGTTCAGTGTGCGCCCACCGTCATTGACTGGCTTTCTTATTTTTTGGGTCTTTCCGCGCGAGTCGCACTTTCTTTTATAGGCTTCGGTATTTTGCGCCTTATACATCAATAAATTGGAGCTTTTGATATTTTTTTTTGATACATATATATATATATATATATACATATATATATATATATATATATATATATGCATATGTATATATATATTACATTTATATATATATATATATATATATATATATATATATATATATATATATATATATATATATATATATATATATAAAAATGTAATATATATGTACTTATACATATACAATATATATATATAAAAAAAAAAAAAAAAAAAAAAAATATATGTATATATATATATATATATATATATATATATATATATAATAAAAATATATATATATATATATATATATATATATATATATATATATATATATATATATATATATATATATATATATATATATATATATATATATATATATATATAATCCCCTTGCACCATCGGATCAGGTGGCCCGCATTCGCGCCCGCTCGATCCAGCGATCGAGGGTGAAGGGGCTCCGCGAGCGGCTCTCTCTCTCTCTCTCTCTCTCTCTCTCTCTCTCTCTCTCTCTATATATATATATATATATATATATATATATATATATATATACATATATTATTGACTGGTTTTATTAACCACTATATATACCTAGTTCTATTAACCATATATTTTATTGAGTGGTCTAATTGTTTAATTTATCAGAATTTTTTTTGAGATTTTACATAGAGAGAACAAAAACAAGAACAAAATATAATAAAAGACTTCTTGTTGGAGTGATAAAATCACAGAGCTCAATGTAAGATTCGTCCTATACGTTGACCTACCCCAGGAACCAACAAATTCTCAAGAGAACTTCTGGAACACTCTATGTCACCTTTGGAAAGACTTGGAAACTTAAAATGTGCAACATGCTCTCAGGTGTGCATAGAGGTCTATGTGCGCATCGGACTGCTATGCTTATTGAGGTTCTTTCTCTTCTCTCGTTTCTCTCTAAAAAAAATTTCAACTCTGTCAAATGGAAGAGGGGAGACTCTATTTATAGAGTAAACCAACACTTATTAGTGAATTGTGTGCACATGTGTGCGCACGCGCTACCTGACCAAATACCACAAAATCTCCGACCCAGATATCTATGCGTCGACACTGCAACACGCCATACGCTGACAGCACCGGTTACGCCATATGTCGAATTAAGCAGCGACGGCTGATAGAACTAATAGCGCTGTAAGTAACTGCGAGCATGCATTCCACGCAGATCTCCTTCGCAGCATAGCACCTTGTCACATGACGCTTGATGCATAGCTCCTCGTCACATACACGCATTGTCGCATAATGCTCGCCGCATAATGCCCGTCGCATTATGACTCGCGAAAGAGCACAACATATGTGCACAAGTGCCATGCTCCTCGATGCATTCGTGTGAAGTATAAAGTGTTGGAAATTATATTTGTTTCTTCCTTTGAAAATCTACAAACAAAAATAAAATAATGTAAATGTTACCGGCCTCCAGGGAAGTCACGTACGTAGCACTGCCCTAAGAGTTAATATGGGTCTATGTGCAGACTTTGTTCGAATGCTCCTAGTGGTGAAATCTTCGCTCCACCGGTATCTCGTTGTTGCACACAACGCAGAGAGAGTGACCACTGACTTAGCTCTGTCCAGAGCAAAAAAGGGCGAACAGAAAGTTTTGAGAAGATGAGAATTTGGAAGAGAGTTTTGTTAACATTTTTTGTGTGTTGGAGAAGAAGATGAGGTTCCAATATATAGGCAGCCTATTACCCCAGTGCGATGAATAGTGTTAATGGCAAAATTGATATTTCATCATGACTACTAAAAATGACATAAATAGGAGCAAGTAGTCGTTTGGAGAATTGTAAAGTTAAGAATTGATTTTTCCTTTACTGCAATAGCTGTATACAACAAACCCCCCCCCCCCAAAAAAAAATCAAGTTCCGAGCAAGAAAAGAAAAAGAGTAGAAAAGATCGGAGCAGGTTTATACTCTACATAAATGAGATAGACTACAGCCTTGAATCTCACTTATCGACTATTTTCTTTGTCTAAAGAAGCGCTTCATGGACTACGCCTTGAATCAGTCTTCTTGAACTAGATTCAAAAAATAGCACACATAGTATGCTAGAGGTACTTGGGTCTATCGGTTGGCGCATTTAGTTGGACATGCGCACCTTCATATATTCATGAGAGTTGTCTAGGATCGCGATGTTCTATAGTCGCGGCCTTCACGACCTCTCAGATAGGTAAGTCCTCAAGGGTTGGTGATAGGAATCAACCATGCATATCATGCTAGGACTTATTAAGAGTTTAAACTCATCATATCCATATCACACAAGGAACATTGTCACCATAGGGATGGGGTATCAATGTACACATGTACAGCCTCTTGGGCTTTTTATTTCAAGAGAATTTAATCTCAGGATCAGTGTTCCATAATAGTCACCTAGTCCAACTTGTTTCTATCCATTGAAACGGCTTCTTGGGATCTCCAGTCAGACTCGGTTGGGTTGCCAGTGCTGGTGACTAAACTATGGGCTTAACCCCATCTCCCTTGATGATTCTAGGATCAATTTCCTAGAGAAACTCTTCGTCAAGAGTAAATAGACTCTTCGTCAAGAGATCTGTAAAGTTTTTTTTGACTTTTATAGTCAAAAACCATAATTTTGCCTTTTAGGCTATTTTAATGTCTTGAAATGCAGCTACATGTATTTGTTCATCTTAGAATTCACAAGATCATGCTTTTAGCATAATTTTAAATCAAATGATAGGTACAGAAATATCTAAATCATGTAAAGTATAAAATGTCTGAGTCATATAGTTTCAGTACAAGATGTGACTGAAGAAAACATTTCAGAGTATATAATATTCTTAGATATGATAGGTTTGTTACATAGACCTCAAAAGATGCCAACTCCTCATAGAGTAAAAATATATCCATAAATGGATTAGATGTCATATGAGTCAGTTACCCAGTTTGTATTTAAATGACAATACATGACTTAAGAGTATCTAATATGATACAATTTATAGCCTAGAATATCCTTAAAATATTCTTTCTATTACTCTATAGAATAGAATAACTGGTTTAGAAATCAGACTTAGTGACATCAGACTCATGTGATTTCACTAATTACTGATGTAAGTCCAAGAATAGTGAGCTAAAACTCATCTAACTTTGTCACCTCTTAAAGTAAGATAGTAACGTTTAGCCATGGCTCTAAAGATTTATCTTTATTAGCTATATTTGCAAAAAATGGCAGTATAAAATAATAGTTTAAGTGAGTTTGCTAATTGACCTTATCAAATTTTTACTTTCTCAAGTTTTTGATCAACTTGGGTTAGCTGTAGGGTCCGGTTCCCAGCTAGCGGAGGTCCACAGGGGGACGACTAAATACTGTGTCGCTTAAAGCTATTTACGTCCGGTTGACAGAAGACCCTTTCAGCTTCTACCCTAAATAATCTTAACTTTTTAAACTTTAGATTTATAGAAATTTGCAATATCACTAAACTACTTTCTTTTGACTAAATTGTTTGAACATGTCAAAGGAAATTATAATGTCACAATTTATATGCAAACCAATGTTTGCCTAAGATAATCTAAGTATTGTGACAAAACAGTAAACTTGGCTCACAATCTTCAACAATACATTTCTCTAATTAAATGTAGGAATCATGAAATGAATGTATGAAAATTACCTTCATCCTTAGCATGTATGAGCCTTTTCGAACGAGTCACAATCTCTAATGCTTCCGACTTAGAGAGAGTGCACTACAAAGATCATGTTAAAAATAAGTGAGTACAAAATAAAGTTGAATTACCATCATCGTTAATATTTTGCATATTTTTCAGAAAGTTAAAAATATTTCTAATGATCCTATCTTAAAGAAAAAGAATTTAGTTAGCATATAAAAAAGTAACTGAAATGATGCACAAACTTTTGTTCCTTACGGACAATAATGTGACTTTGCACAGCAATAGAATTTTGCTATGAATTTTAACAGTAAAATAACTCACCAATATTTTCTTAGATATAAAGCTCTCTTTATCAGCCTTAAGTGGTTATGAGGGTAGGTGTCAAGTGTCAGTTTATGGAGAAAAAGGGCAAAAGATCCCATAAAGAAGGGGATATCATTACCTGCAATGTTCTAACTTCTAACTTTGGAATGTCATCTGGCACAGTTTTGACTTACTGCTGAAAAAATTCCCTGTGGAACAAATAAAAAATAAACATTAATATTAAAAGGAATGAGCAATTGGCCTAAATGACACGATCAATAATAGCTGCCATATATTTAATCCGTCAATAAATTGCATTCACTGTGTTTATCTGTAATATTAAATCCAGAATGTATTAAAAGTTAGGGTTAATATATTAACCAAATATTGCTCAAAAAGGGTTTTTAAACAAGCATACTTTTTTTTATCAAACCCAAAATACTAATTCATATTTTTTTTATGTAAGTCATTTGATAACGACTATTGCCAGACAAAAATTTGCAAGGTTGCAAAAATATTTAGGAAGCCAAATTTTGCTCTTTGCCGCCATGAGATAAACATAAAGATCTTTAATAATTTTTCGGAAAGAAGTAAAACTTTTTTTAATATATATATATATATATAATATATATATATATATATATATATATATATATATATATATATATATATATATAGTCCAAGTTCATTGAACAGAACCTGACAACAGCATAAACCAAGAGCGAAGCAAAAGCAATTTGATCACATCGAGTTTTATATACTGTTGAATATGGTTAACAGAATATAAATTTAATAAAGCATAAGGATTCAGCTTATATATATATATATATATATATATATATATATATATATATATATATATATATATATATATATATATATATATATTTTATATATATATATATATATATATATATATATATATATATATATATATATATATATATATATATATATATATATATATATTATATATAAGCTGAATCCTTATGCTTTATTAAATATATATAATATATATATATATATATATATATATATATATATATATATATATATATATATTTATATATATATAAAATATATATATATATATATATATATTTATATATATATATATATATATATATATATATATATATATATATATATATATATAGCCAAATTACGAAAAATAACAAATTTCACACATAACAAAATACTAGTAGGTTTAGTTCCAAACATTCTTGCTGGAATACTGCATACAAGTAAATGTATTATTTTAGGAACAAATGTTCAATGCCTATCAACCATGCAGAAGGAATAAGAATAAGAACACGATAAGTGTAGATTAAGGGTATGGATACATGTTCGGAACAAGGTTCCTTGTATCACCCAATTACTGTTAGTACTATTTTTCGCATGTTCGATCGGATACTCATGCTCATCGATGATCAGATACTCATCATCACCAATACTGAACAATATCCAAACTATGGCTCTACTTCCAGATCAATTTAGCAAAGAAGAAATTAAAAAAAATTGAAGAAGTATTCAAAGAAAAATGTCAATGCATTGATTCATTCATGGAAAAAATCACCTTGCTCATACATCTTAATACAATTCCATCAAAAATTACTTATTGTATTGGTACTTTGTCTAAAATCAAGTATATGAAACTAGTGGAAAAAAAAAACAAGAGATGCATAAAATTATTCCTAAATGTACAAAATATTTTTCGAAGTTCTTAAAATAATCCCTCATCCTTTTGGCTTTCCAAAACAAAGAACTCCGAAACTTAAATTCAAAACCGCTGAAACTGCCAACGCTGTTGATACCGATATTCATAAGGGTCTAGACAGATTCTGATACTATAAACATTGGTATAGATATGATACGAATACGGACAGTCTCCAGAGTTTATGCAACATTGAAGCATGTCAAAATATTGACTTACAAATTCAACTACAAAAATAAGTATAAATCATACAAAACATATATCGATTGTGGATCAAGATACAACCAAAAGTTCATTAGTTTAATCAAACTAATAACCTCTTAAGCCTAGAAATTTGGCTAGTGTAAATGCTGACAAGGTAAACATTATTTAAACTAGAAGAAGGAAAGTGATACCCACGAAAGAAAGTAATACCCATGCAAGAAAGGTAAAACAGAGACTAACTGCACTTGTGAAAACGGAGAAAACTGGTAGCACCAAATATGCATTGCATCTAATTTGTTCATGAATATGCCAGTCAAAAGATGGTGGTAAATCAGCAGCTGTTTAATAGGCGCACAATCAATCAACTAATGCCCTAGTCAGATTTTATTTTTGTTTGAGATAAAGCCAGTCGATAAAGACCATCACTGTGTTGTTGGCTATATTGTGTGGTTTTTAACCACAAGGTCAGAAGTTCAAGCCTTTTCTCTATTGGGAATCGGATACGCCCTCTTGCGCTCCGATACCGTGTCTAAGACGTTGTCGCAGTAAAAACTTAGGCAACCCACCTGAAATAACCAACCCCTGTCTAACGGACACCAAGCACAGATAAAGACATGTATATGGCGGTGACTACTTCACCTGGATAAATTCTAATCTCTATAACTCAGATAAAATTACAAGATTGACAAAAACTAATGTTGAACCCTTTGCCCTAATATGTTCAACCCCCTTACCACACTTAAGAAGAAAAAAAGAGATTACAAATTAAAATCGCTTACCATAACCGAAGTTGACGGCCCCTCGATTAGATCTATTCTTCCTTCTATCTTGGATGGCGAAGTTCTAAAAGCAAAGTGCAAAACTTTCTCTTAGATTTTCTGTGGACGAGCACCTCGAATCTCCACTTTTGTGCTGTGCTTTGTGCCTCCACCCTCACCCCATATATATAGGATGAGAAAAACTTATTCTAGGTCATAATAGGATTTCTTAAATAGGAAGCCCTCAAATAAGAATCCTACTACACCTAAAATAGTCCATTAATATCCTATTTTAGATTATAATAGGATCTCTTAAATAGAAAACCCTCAAATAAGAATCCTATTATATCAAAAATAGCCCAGCACTAACTATGGACATCCAAATCCAATTAAATTAAATATTTAATCAGATTTAAACTCCATAAATATGCTATTACCAAATCTAGACTGGACTCCAATAATCTCCCCCTCTAGTCTGATGAGAGGATGTTGACCCCATGGCTCTTCAACTGGACATCATGCCTATCGTCATGCGACAGATTTCCTGCTCCCCCATGCCACTGATCTTCGATCCCCCGAGCTGCTTTGCATCTTCCTTCGTCTCTAGCTTCTCGATCGTCACGTCGACGCTAGCGGCCATACGTAGTACCTCTTGCTCTACAGGGATCCTGCCGATATCAATAACACGATTAAGACCGAATTCCCTGACGATCGGCCTCACCGCAAGTCTCGGCTGCTTGTCCCCGACTTCTGTCTTCCACCGGAAAGTGTTAACATTTTGACGAGCTTCTTCATCCTTGGCTGGACCAACCAAGCAGACAGTGCAATCCTCCTGAGATTCGAACTCCTGAACATGTCCACCTTCGTGTTTGAACTTGAAGCTCCCCTATACACAAGCGTCCTCGAGCAGAACATCACGTACTTTACGTTCTGTCGATGTCACAAAGCTCCCACTGAATTATGTGAATGATGATGCTCCCGTCTCAGATTGAGTTTGCTACAAACCTTAATCTTCTTCATGTCTTCGAACAACTAAAACCGATGTCGCTCTGTGAAGCTTTGACAAACCACCCGTCGCGAAAACCGGATCCGTAGAGCAACTCCTACCTGGAGACCGACCAGCTGTCATGGGACCGACAGACTAACCCACAATATTTGACTCACCACCATCCGTCACTTTGTTTCGACGAACCGAATCCTCTGTATCCCTCAAATCACTTAGAAGCCCCTCATCAGCAAGTTTTCTATGATCCACCTCCTGTCGAGCACTCCTCAAGACTCCATCCGGTGTCTGTGGCCTACCTGTATAGCTCAGCGGCTTAAGCTTGTACATGCCACAACACAAATCTCCTCGAGCCAGCTGTTGGGAACTCTTCGCAAGCATCCAATCTTTGTCCCCAAACAGACTGCGACAGCCATCATCTGCCAGACTCCCTGTCACGCCCCGATAGGGAATCACCTGAATCATCATCCTCGCAAGGGGCGCTACACAAGCCTGGAGTTTCACTCGTGCAAGGCAAGATGACAAGTTCTCAAATGGTTATTTTTGAGTTGATATTAACAACAAAAGGAAAACAGAGTATACGAAAAAATTCTCTTTATTGGTATTCGAAACTGAGATTACAAAGGCTTACGACAGCCCAACAATATATGCCAGATTGGCTACAACACTCAGGTTCTCTCTTGCCCACAAAAGATTTTAGCGTTCCATACATCATGCCTTCTATATCTTGGCCGCATCAATCATGTTTCATGTACGAGCATTATTGCGGTCGCATGCCTCAATACGCTTCGGTATTTCAAGCCTCAACGCGTTCAAACGAAGCTCCGCCGTGAGCAATCCATTTCCTGTACCTTGCATGAAAGCTGGTGGGGGATCAGTATATTTTTCCTCGTATGTACTGATGCAAAGAACTTCATTTTAAACCAACATTGTAGTATTTATGTTCAATCATGCAATTTAGCTTATGATCTTGTTATATTCTCCTTAGGGTCGATTTCATGGCATATTCGAAAGCGTAAAGCATGTTATTCGAATAGAATAGGCAAGCAGGCAAGCAATCTCGTGTCTGTTTCGTGGCACGACTTACCAGCATAGACGTACTCGTCCTTGCACTGACGTAAGGTGAATACGCCCCATTCCTTTCCTGTCATATTATAAGTGTATCTCTAAGCAGGATCTATGTGTGCGAGACACATACGTGCCTGTACTTTCAATCCATCATTCCTTAACTATATGAAGGTCGTTGGCGTATCCACGCCTAAATGGACTAAAGGTGTTTCTTTTCTTTCTTTCTTTTTTTTTTTCTTTCTTTTCTCTCTTTTTTTTTCTTTCTTTCTTTTCTTTCTCAAATTTGGGTAGCCCAGTATTTCACGGGTTGGATTGCTATCCCAAACAACCAAAACATATCATGTACCTACCATCATTTACGGCTTTTCACATCTATAACCGGGTGGTAATCAACTTTACAGATGTACGCCTATCAAAGATTATATCCCTCCTAGGCCGAACGGTCGCGGTGCCCCAGTGCACCCGTTCGGAGGGAACGTTCCGTGCACGGAAGATTATCACAATTATCTCAAGTCCATTCCACCATGCAACGCCCTATTATCCAACACACCCAAACATAGTCTTGAGTCCGAGACTCAGACTTTATCAAACAACCAAACATTATCTTGAGTCCGAGACTCAGACTTTATCATCTCGTATTTCTTCCATTAGATTTCTATGTTCTTATATTTCATACTTCGTTTCAATGTTCAATGGCATCATGCATCAACTCAATGTTCGTCAACCGAACGACCCGAAGGTCCCGAACACCTTTCGAGGCATTATGCCACATCTGACAGTTCTGCCACATTCATGCCACAACTGTATTCTTTCACAACGAAGCCATCTTTTATGATCTCGTATGCGTAGGCACGTTTCGATACATTTATCAACTTTTCCCTCGTATCGTGCACTTGGGGCACGCATCGAAGCCGTACATCCATGTTCTATGACTTATTATTCAATGTTCGTGGCTTGCATGCTAGGGCGCTCACCTAATATCTTTCAATGTGCTAGCATTTCTAACTCGTGCGCGAAGGCACGGAATGGCTCGTGCATGAAGGCACTCACCAAATACAGTTATCCCATGTTCTTGCGGCTTGCGCACCGAGGCACCCGCCTTTGCGATATCCAATGTTCCATAGTGACTCGTGTATTTGATGCATGTTTTATTTTAATTGTTCTAACTAGTGTTCGACACACACTATGATTTATCTTTCGATCGGACCATGCTCGTGGCGTCGATATGTTAACTTAGCATACAATAATATAATCTGACTTAGGCATAAAGGAGTAAAAAGAAGAGTCAATCCTCCCACCTTGAGTCGATAAGCCTTATCGTTTTGTCGAGCCGATACGGCTCGATTTCATAACTTCATTGCACGACCAACTCTCCTAACTTACCCATTAGAGCACTTTGTACTTCATTGAATTATACGTCCGATTTGGCTTACCGTGCCTAAGTTCCATCCCGTTGCGAGGCAGTGATTTGGGTTTTGCAGACCCATTACAAATGAGGCAAAATATCGACCTCTAATATTTCAGCATAAACGTATAGCTTACACATGAAACCAACTAAAATCAATACTTGAATTGATTCGGACTTGTGCCTTGGTCGATTCGATTTCTTAGAATCTTTGAGCGATCTCAACGCACTTATTCTTCAGGGCAACACAGTGCTTCGCATCGATTCAACTCGATACATTTCTTTTAGGATAATGCAACTCTTCGTATCGACTTAGTTTGATACATTGCTCGGGACAACGTAGCTCTCGTATTAATTCACATCGATACATTTCATTCGATCAATGTGACTCGTTGAGTCAATGTCTCAGCAAAATACGTCGTGCGGAGCAGGGTATTACACTTTCTACCAAAATCAAGTTGTAGCACAAACTCGATACATGTCGTACACCCTTGAGAATGAGCTTCTCATCGAGCTCCGTTGTCAAGTATACATTACCAATGCCTATAACTGTAGCTGTCCTCTTGTCGTCCATCTTCACACATCCAAACCTGCCGCCACGGTATGACGTAAAGATCCTCCTATGTGGAGTGGCATGATACGACACCCCCGTGTCCATGATCCATTTACCGTCATGGCATATGCCACAAGGTTTCTCTGCGTCGGTTGCTACGATAATGATATCTCACATTGTTGTGAGATCCTCCTGATCATCCTTGCCTTTTGCCTTCTCATCTTTGAGATTTATGCAGTTCCTCTTGATATGACCCCTTTTGCCACAGTGATAGCAGCCTTCCTTGTGGTCCACAATCGCAAGATTCCGAGAACTTTCCTTGTCCTCGCCTATGAATTGGATCTTCCTTTCCCGTAGGAAGTCACCAGAACGGACTCCTACGATGATTCTACTTACTTACATCGGACCTCCTCATTCAATAAGCTACTTTTGACTGCCTCCATTATGACAACTCCATCAGGCGCGAAGTTGCTCACCGACACCACCAACATTTCCCATCTTTTCGGCAGAAAACTCAAGAGCAGTAGGGCCTGAAGCTCGTCAACAATCACCACCTTCATCGCAGACAGCTGATTGATGATATCCTGAACCTCATTCAGATGTTGTGCCACTGGGGCACACTCCGTGTACTTCGAGTTGACGAGTTGGCGAATAAGAAATGCCTTGTTGCCAGCCGTCTTCCTTTCGTACAACGAATACAGCTTCTTCCGTAATACTTTTGCTGAAATCTCCATGGACACGTGGTAAAACACCGAATCATCCAACCATTGGTGGATGAATCCAACGGCCTTCTGATCTAGTCATTTTCAGTCTTCAGTAGCTTTGTCCATTGACTTTGCGTTGTCGCCCTCCAAGGAACCATACAAGTCATTGCACCATAGTAGATCCTCCATCCTTGGCTTCCAAATCGCCAAGTTTTCCCTTGTGAGGGTGATCGTACGAGTGTTCATCTGCTCCATAGACATGATTGCCAGAACCTCCAAATGTTCTGATACCAGATGTTGGGAATCGGATACGCCCTCTTGCTCTCCGAAACCGTGTCTGAGACGTCACCATGGCGGTAACTTAGGCCAACCCACCTGAAATAACCAATCCCCGTCTAACGGACACCAAGCACAGATAAAGATAAGTATATGGCGGTGACTACTTCACCTGGACAAATTCTAATCTCTATAACTCAGATAAAATTACAAGATTGACAAAAACTAATGTTGAACCCTTTGCCCTAATAGGTTCAACCCCCTCACCACACTCAAGGAAAAAAAGATTACAATTGAAATCGCTCACCAACCCATAGCAATCTCCTTAACCGAAGTTGACGACCCCTCGATTAGATCTATTCTTTCTTCTGTCTTGGATGGCAAAGTCCTAAGAGCAAAGTGCGAAACTTTCTCTTAGATTTCCTGTGGACGAGCAACTTGAATCTCAACTTTTGTGCTGTGCTTTGTGCCTCCACCCTCACCCCATATATATAGGATGAGAAAAACCTATTTTAGGTCATAATAAAAAAATTTAAATAGAAATCCCTCAAATAAGAATCCTACTACACCTAAAATAGCCCATCAACATTATATTTTAGATTATAGTAGGATCTCTTAAATAGGAAACCCTCAAATAAGAATCCTATTATATCTAAAATATTCCAGCACTAATTATGGACATCCAAATCAAATTAAATCAAATATTTAATTACATTTGGACTCCATAAATATGTTATTATAAAATACAGACTGGACTCCAACATCCTCTAGCGAAAAGCTTATAGAAATGTTACTTAGTTATATTGATAGTGATCCCATCGAATAATGCTTCATGAACAATGTGATAACCATTAAGGGAGTCAGACACAAGATCATAGAATCTTCAGAGTAAGATATCAAAGTATCGATTAGGAAAAGAAAAAAAATTCAGAACTGAACCTGTCATTAGCTAAAAAGAATAATTTAAAAACTATAAAAATTTCTTACAAACTTGATCAATTATATTGCAAGATTGGCTCACAAAGCTACTAACATATTTCACATTAAACCTCTTCTTTTCTCAGTAATATTTAGGATTGACCAAGATATCATAGAAAAAACCCATAAAAACGTGTACATTCAAACCGAAAAAAAATAGAATAAGAAGTCTATAAATTTAGATCCTTTTTTCTTCAATTAGATCTGTATTTTATTCTACATTAAAGAAAGAGATGATGGAGATTAAAATATTCAACATAAATGCAAAGGTTGCCAAGGGAAGGAAAAAATATGACTTCCCATGTACAGAGATCACTCTACTATTCTGATGGAAAATATTCGGTGAAATAGAGAGATGCTCAATATGGAGAAGAAATCACACCACCTTTCGGGAGAAATTTAACTCATTCCATATAATCTTGTCTTTAAAATTGAATAAAGTTGAGACATATTCAATAGTAAAAGAAGGCTATTTATAAGGGCACATCAAAAGTTGATCAGGGCTAGCCAGGATTGGGGCTAGAGAATTTACTGGGGCTATCCAAATTTTCTACTCATGGGGATGTCCAAACCCCACACCCCCCCCAAAGCCCAAATTTCACTTTCATTTCTAAATTTCACTCTCTTCCTTCTAAAACTCTAGCTTTCTTCTTATTCTTCTTCTTCTCCACCATTTTCATTCTCACATCTCCATCAAAATCCTAGTTTTCTTCTCATCATCATCTCTTCTTCTTCACCATTTCCACCATCACCATCTTCATCAAAACCCTAGTTTCCTTCTCATTCCCAATTTTGATGGCACCCAAAAAATTAAATAAACCCTAAAATGCATGAAAATAAAGCTTAAATACTTCTTTTCTCATAAAGAATGCAGGAAAGTAAACCCTAAAATGCATATTTCACTCTATTATCAAGATTAAAATAAATCCTAACATATTTTTTTCATTCAGGAATTTTGACTCAGGACTGCCTCAATTTCTGGCAGTCCTCAATATGTCTAGGACTGTCAGAAATTATGGCAATCCTAATGTAGATCATGTCCCTTTTAGGACTGCCATAATTTTTGGCAGTCCTCAGTACTTTTCGGACTGCCAGCAATTGTGGCAGTCCTGTTGCACTTTGAGTCTATTTCAAGACTGCCACAATTTTTGGTAGTACTCAACACTTCTAGGACTGTCAGAAATTTTGGCAGTCATGATATGAATCCAATTCTTCTACAACTAGGGTTTCTTTTATAGTTTTCTTCTACAACTAGGATTTCATGCTTAATTCTTCTATTAATAAATAAAAATTGGTTAATAGAATAATAGATTTGATAGATTTGATAACCCAATTTCTTCTACAACTAGGATTTCATCCATAATACCCAAACAAGAAGAACAAAAATAAACTAGGGTTTGGAGAAAGAGAACTGAGAAATTAGAAGAGAGCAAAAAATAAAAATAAACTAGGTTTGGAAAAATTGATGTTCTAGTTCTTGTTGTTCTTGTTCTTGTTCTTGTTCTTGTTCTTCTTGTTCTTCTTCTTCTTCTTATTGTGAGGAAAGAGATCGGAGAGCAAAAAAATAAAAAGTTGACTTATATACTCACATGTTGGCTAACCCTGAGTAAGTTTTTAATGGCAAACTTGTAAGTAAATCAAAGTTTGTTTTTGGCTAGCCCTAATCAACTTTTGATGTGCCCTTATAAATAGCCTAAAAGAAATACCGACTTTGGGATTTTCTTTCATAAGCATTATACAATTCTTACATTAAGGCCTTTAGTTTCTCAAAAAAAAAAGCAATGACTACTAAGAAACATAATGCTGGCTTGACCTTCTTGTTTAAAATGCATACACACTACATGTACTCTAATTTGTATGAGAAGAAAGATAGAGGGAGAGTGAAAATGACTACAACTTAAAAAAAATTTAAACAAGAAAATGTTGATCACACTACTTTTTTTTAACTGTATGTAAAATTTTATGTATTAAAATTTATAAATATTAAACAAAATATGAAAAATAATCACATGATTAACACTTAGATTGTTCGAAATTATATTCGTTTCTTCCTTTGAAAGGATGTAAACAAAAATAAAATAATGTAAATGTTACCGACCTCCGGGTAAGTCGCGCACGTAGCACTGCCCTAAAAGTTAATCCGGGTCTATGTGTAGACTTTGTCTGAATGCTCCTAGTGGTAAAATTTTTGTCCCACCGGTATCTAGTTGTTGCACACAACGCAAAGAGAGTGATCACTGACTTAGCTCTTCCCAGAGCAAAAAAGGACGAACAGAAAGTTTCGGGAAGTCGAGAATTTGGAAGAGAGTTTTGTTAAGTTGAAGAAGAAGATGAGGTTCCAATATATAGGCAGCCCATTACCCCAATGCAATGAATGATGTTAATGGCAAAATTGATATTTCATCACGACTATTAAAAATGACATAAAGAGGAGTAAGTAGCCGTTTGGAGAATAGTAAAGTTAGGAATTTATTTTTTATTTACTGCAATAGCTGTACACAACATATGTGCACAAGCGCTATACTCCTCGATGCATTCATATGAAGTATAAAGTGCACTATCAAGGTACCATTATGCGTCCTTTATTCGAGTTCGAGTCCAAGTCACTAAGTCCCTATGGAGCTTAGCTCCTAATGATTTCCAACGTGAGTGACCATGACAAAGATGGTCTCTTTGAGGTTTAAACTTAGGTTTTTTTCTAAGGGCACCACCATTTTTGCTAGGGGGCAACCCTTACTTGGGGGCAGCCCAAGGAGGTGGAGATTTTGCTAGGGGCACCCACATTTTGCTAGGGGGCAGCCCAACCCCCCAAATCCTTCATTCCTTCCCATAACCGATTCTACACTCTCTCTCCACCAAAAGAAAAAAAGAGAACTCTCACTCTCTATCACACCCCACAACCAGAATACTGGAGAGCGGGGATAGACACAGCCAGCTACGTATATAGAAGTGTATTCTACCTCCATATACGGTCACGGCTGTCTAGATGTATGAGGGTTTATCTACAAGCTATCAGTCTCTTACGGTCAAGAACAAGCCTAGTGTCTCAATCTCAAGCAAGCAATAATAGTTACAAGATGTTAGCCATCAGATATTCAATAGTAAGACGTCCCATACTTTTCATATACAGATGATCATGAAGCTAGTCGTACAAAATGCAAGGACTAGCAAGAGTTTCAGTCATACATGATCAACCCTAGGATTTGTCAATCATGTTACAGCCCTTAGGCAGACAGGAATCATAAGTATTCAGCACGAGCTAACACTTGCTCGGCGACTAAACGCCTCAAAAGAATAATTTACAATAGAGTGGGAGAGCAAAACAAAACCCACTTGTTGCCAAGGTTGCGTCTAGTGTTCATCATCTGGCTGAAAGACAGGTAGATCCTCGGGTGCTGCTCCAAAATCTGGCCATATAAAACCAGCTGGGTCAGACCCCAGAAAGAGCAAGTGCCACAAGGAAGGCTTCACTTAAGAACTAAAACCAGCAAGTTAGCACATAAGAACATAAATGAAATAACAAAAGACATGAGTTAGAGAAAACAGGGTGATAAACAATAAGATAACTAAAGGACTATTCCGGTAACCAAGTTAGAACCCGTAAACCAAATAAGGACCGAGGTTGTAACCCTTCACCTGAACAGAGCTTAGTCTCTAACCAATTATCAAAGAAGTAAAGCATAAGCAAGCATGTCCTCAGATAACCATCTACTATATCTAAACAAGACTAGACAAGATTAGACTCCATCCAACAATCACGGCCAAGCAATGTGTACGGCTTGATACTTTAACTAACTAGGGTTATCATAAGCCTAGTTACTAGCAAAATGCAATGAGATATTCCTACGGCCACAAATCCTGCAGACTATCCCGGTTATCTAGACGCAAGTTACAAGTATTTATAGTGGGTACATCGCCAAGGACACAAATGTACCCGAAGAGAGTTATTAGGTTACTTGGGGGTACAACACATGACAGTGTGCATATTACTTGTTTCAAGAAGTGCCCCACATAACAGTAGGCTGGAAATGTGCCCTACTCGACGGCAGGCTACAAGTCCACTCAAGGAAGGCACCCAGATAACGGAATTGCTTGTAGCCGAAATATCTCTATCTATATGAGCTATTTGATTTATCTAATCATTAGCCTAGCCAGATTCAGTATGAATTCCTGACCGTGGTACTCAGAAATCCATGTCCTAGACATAATACAGGACGAGACCGGTAGCTTATACAAGCACATTCAAGAAAAATCACCTACGGTGTCAAGACGAGTTATTATTCAGCATGTCAAGATAGCCGTCGCAACAGCTTTCAAGATTATATGTCAAGATTACTTGTCAAGTTTACTGGTCAAGAGTGCGCCACGATGGGCCACTATCAAGATTACTTATCATGTCAATAGTGCATCACGACGGACCACCATCAAGAATTATCATGTCAAGGTTGCTTGTCAAGATTACTTAGTAGGTCAAGATAACCGTCGCAACGGTGTTCATGAGTTCATGTCAGGATTACTTGTTAGAGGTACACCACAATGGGTCACCATCATGTCATATTACTTGTACTTGTTACTTGTTAGGAGCGCACCACAACGGGCCACTATCATGAGTTGTCACAAAATTATGCCGTGTACAAATTATCATTACAATATTAACATATCATGATTATATCGAGTTCAATGGATGCCAGGGCCATACTGCGCCAGGCAAGGGGGTAGGATACGCTAGTACTAAGAAGCCTTCGGGCATGGGAGTATGCCAAAGGAGTACGCCAAGGGAGTACGACAAGCTAGAGGAGTACGCCATGGGAAGATGCCAAAGGAATATGCCAAGGAAAGTACGCGTAAAAGGAAGTACGCATAAAGGAAGTACGCGTAGGGAAGTACGCATGAAAGGAGGTACGCGTAAAGGAAGTACGCATGAAAGAAGGTACGCGTAAGGAAGTACGCATAAAGGAGTACGCGTAAAGGAGTAAAGTTTACGCGTGAAACTTGTTTTACGCAAGGCAGGGTAGACTTTATTTTACACGTAAAACAGTCAATCTAAGCCTTCAATCTAAGCCAGATTTACGCTGACACGAATAAACATGGACGTAGAATTTGATATAACGCTGGCACGAATAAATGTGGGCGTAAGGAACCTCCAGAACTCCAAATTCCATGAAACCTTCAATCTAAGCCAAAAATAGGACTTCCAAAGATCAAAAAGGGATATAACACAAACCTCAACAACCTGGAATGATCCAAACTTGAAAATAAGAAAGTTTGATAGATCAAAATCACCAAAATCCGAGAATACAAATTTCTAGATCTATAAAAAATAAAACTTCAAAATACAAAATATCAAGTTCTAAACTATCTTAGAATCACGAGAGAAAGATAAATAAACCATAAAAATGGGTTCTCATGTGGAAGCAATGTGCACTTGCCTATAGGTTTTCTTAGGTTAGAGGAGAGGTTAATAGAGAAGAAGAGTAAATGAGAATAAGTGAAGAGAGAGAAAGTAGTTGGGCTTTAAAAGGAGATGGTGGTAGGTAGGGGGTTGGGTTCATAATGAACCATCCTAAACCAAAACAAACCAACCCAAGCCGAATCCAAGTCAAAATAAACCAAGTCATGCAAGATTAAACCAGGATCAAGCTAAGCAAGACAAGTCTAACTACAGGTCGGGATTCCGTATACGTATACTGGAAATACGTATAGCGAAAAATGGGAGTGACACTCTCCCAAAACCCTACTTTCTTCTCCTCCACCACTCCACTCCCAATTCCTCCACCAAGATTTCTTCAACAACATTCCTAAATTCGAAGAGATGACACGTAAGTCGAAGCAACCGGAATCTAGGAACGTTCTTCCCTAATTTCTTCAAGAATTTTCTACATTATATTCAAAACCCTAGAATAATTTTAATTCTCTAAATAGTTTTGATAAATTTGGTTTAGAATCTCTTTAAGGTTCATGAAAGAAATTTTTGAATACGACAAATCTACATTTTTTTGAAACCCTAACCCTAAAATACGACAAACGAGCATCTTGTTTTGGCCGTTCGGCTGATACAGTCGAGTTTGAGTACAGTAGGACTGTCTGGCCTATGGCAGTCCTAATGTAAAGTAGGACTGCAACAGTCCCTGTAGTACTCTTGTGAAAGAGGACTGCAGGGACTGTGACAATCCTACTTTACATTAGGACTGCCACAGGCCTGACAGTCCTAATGTATCTTATTAACCCAACTTCAGATTTCACGGGGAGCTCAAATCTCACCATCCCAGAGCTCTTAAGTAGGAATGTCAGGGGTAGGACTGCCAGGGACCTGGCAGTCCTACACTTAAGTAGGACTTCCAGGA
Organism: Iris pallida; assembly: GCA_029216955.1. Lineage (NCBI taxonomy): Eukaryota > Viridiplantae > Streptophyta > Magnoliopsida > Asparagales > Iridaceae > Iris > Iris pallida. The sequence continues at coordinate 9,052,558 of JANAVB010021399.1, forward strand.
CCCTGATAGTCCTAATTGAAACTTGCTATCACAGCAAGTTTCAATTAGGACTGCAAGGGTCCTGGCAGTCCTACTTAAGTGTAGGACTGTCAGGGTCCTGGCAGTCCTACTTAAGTGAAGGACTGCAGTGCTGAAGCAGAAAAAGAACATACACAGGGATCTACAGGCTACTTTTAAGGGATTTTCTGGTATTGTTAAAATAAGCCCGTCAGTTTCTGGGAATCGTAAGACTAGGGATCCTATTTGCAAGGGCTTTGCATTTATTGAATTCACATCTGAGGAGGCTGCAAATAGGTAATCACTCTTTTAACATATTATTGTTGTATTCTTTTCAATATTAATTTTTAAGGTAAAAAAACTTCTTGGATTTAAGCACTTCTCTTATCGGTTGCCTTTGGAGATCGTATTCTATAGAATAACAGCTTCATATGTTCTGTTATGCTCAAATCCTTAAATCTGGTCCAAACATTGGATATCTCTAAGACTACCTGTGATTGCTGGCATACCTACAACCAGGCCCCTTCGAAAGAAGGTGTAATTACATAGATGATGCCTGCTTCTTGCTCTTTCCCAATTTTACATGTGTATGAAATTGGTTTTGAACCTTATCACTACAAGAATAAGGGCTTTTCTTGACAGGGATTCTCCGTTAAGAAATGGGTATCTTGACGGTTGCAGATCCGTCAACTAGGCCGGAGTCAAGAAATAAATCCCCCGTTTTTTACGGTCGCTGGCAAGGCTTTTCTTGACGGTTTTTTGCCGTCATATTAAGTAATTTTTTTGACTGTTTTTAGCCGTCAAGATAGTAGTTCTAGAAACCGTCAATGGAGACGAAAACGTTTTTTGACTCTGGCCTAGATGACGGCTATTAGCCGTCAAGAAAAGTCCTCTTGCAGCAGGATTGAGTTAATTGTTGACGTTTTATAACCGTCAAGAGAAGCTAAATTTTATATAGCAAAAATTCTATTTATAATTATATAATATGAATCAAACACACATAGTATCAATAATCCAGAAGATAAACATACATCAAATAACTACAAAATCTAATTTTTATATTAATAAACTGTATATTGTTCATACATCACAAACTTCCAATACATCCAACACGTCCAACTATAAACATCTAGCACTTGTCCAACCACAAACATATTCAACCAAAGTATGTAGTTTTTATACATCTTAAACATCCAAAACTAAAAATTATACAAGTAAAACCAAGATATGTAGCAAACCCGGCCGGTGCACATCCCCCCTATTCACAGCACATTTATTTTCCATGTAGTTCCTGAGAGAAAAAGAGAACAAAAGCACAAGGTACCAATTTATGTTAATGAGCTTGTTGACCAATAAGTAAACAAGAGAACAATATTGTCCTTACAAATCTATTATGGATGTAGACATGAACTTAATAAGTGCCCCAAATACATACAAATATGCATACTCATCTTCAGGAACTAGATCAGTTTGGAAGTTTTATCTTTTTCATATGTAGACACTTAACATACAAGTCCATATCAAACTATCCACTGAATGGAGTAACCAGTTGGGGGTTTATGAAATCAGTACAATGCAGTAAAGGAAGGGCTTGGTTTGGGCTCTATCATAAGGGAAAGTTAAACCTAGGATTCAAGTCAGGGCTTATTAATATACAAGCTAGAAGAGTTGCTGACGCAAAAGAAATGATGTAGTCACCCGATGTTGTAACATACACTATAATGATGAAAGGCCTTATTAAAGAAGGGTTGTTGGATAAATTTGATGAGTTATTTTTTCAGTGAAGAAAGATGGTTACTCTTCCGATTCTGTTATGCTTAATGCTATTGCATAAATGGACAAAACTAAATTTAGCCTTGAGGCATCCATTGTGGCATCTATAGTGGATCTACTATCAAAGGATGGACATTGTCATCATTATATGAAAATGCTTGCTAATTTTTCTCAACATTGTGCAGTATATAATATAGTCATGTAGTGTAAGATTAGAGCATCAGCCATGTGCAGTATAATAGTGTATCAATGTATGCAGTAAAAATTATAGCTAAACTTTTTACAATAGTGTATCAATGTATACAATCAAGTGTAATGAAAGAAACACATTAAGCATCAATACAGTAAATATGTATTCTATTTCATGCATAAAGAGAGGGGCAAACAAGGAAAATAAGACAAGAATTTAATTTTTTTTATTTCATTTTGGGCCCTTAATTCAGTATTCTGTAGGATGAAAAAAACTTCAAACACATCTGCCAAATACACAAGGATTATTATGCTAAATATATTGTCTTAGAAATATCACATACCTTTGGATACATTTTTGATAAAATCCCATGACAAGGATGTCTGCTTCTTTTGGACAGGTCCTGCACAGTCAACACCTAAATTTTTTTCAACAAGTGAAACGAAACAAGCAAGGATATGTATCTTACTCAAACTACTATCCTGATAGATCAGAGAGAAGGATCACTTTTATTGCAAAGCGCTATAAAGTTTCATCAACAGTACTATAATATTTTTTAATAAGACAAACCAACTTAAAATAAAATTATCAAACCAATTTAAAAAAAATGAATATCAACTTTAATAAGCCAAACCAATTTGTTAAGTTACGATGTCTTAAAACAGAAATGCTGATATCTAACTACAATATTACAAGGCATAATGAATATTTTTGTATTAAAAATTACTTCAGATAATCAATTTATATACAAACTTTGTCTAATACACTATCTGAAAATACTATGATAATTGAACTTCCGATTTCTCCATTGTCTTTTAATCTTCAGTTTCCCAAAAATATGGGAAAAGGTGATTGATGATGATACAGTTCTCGACTTTTAACGCACATAATAATTAAGATTTGTATAGATTTTCTTTAATGGTTTATGAAGAGATGACTTACCATCAAGAGTCTGACCATCAACAACAATAAAATTCACTTTTCCAGCCGAGAAATGGTCGTTTCTTGCTCCAAATTCTTGTTCATAACTTTCAAATGTAATAGAAAAAATTTCTCAGTCAAGAAAAATAATCTTCTTACAAAAACTAACAGTTTACAACTTTCACTATGAGGTAACCTAAACAATATTACCAAGTATATAATTAACAGTGTATCCAAATACATATTAACTTATGCAAACACATTACTGTAGTTAGATGTCTCATTCATAGATATAGATACCAAAAAAAATTGATAGCCCAAGAGTCGAAAGAGGCAAAGAGAGGAGAACAAGTAACTGGGAACATCAGTATTAGACTCGGATGCAACTGCCTCAACACGCCGAGCAAACCGTCTTTAGTGGTTGGTCGAACCTTTTCTTTGCCTTCAGCTTCTCAGTATGAAATTCATGACTTTTTCTTGGTATTGAATTCACAAGTTAAGAATGTATTTTGATACATCCTTAACTTATGATTGTGAATGTGACTTATATTTTATCCTTGTGTCTGTGTTGTGTCGGACTACAAGTATATATGATTGTGAATTCACAAGGGGACAGCTTATATCATTGTTGCCATCTCGACTGAAACATGTACGAGAGACCATAGCCATCACTGCCAATGTAATCCAAGATCATAGCATGATTATAGTAGATACCAACAGGATCTCGAAAAGTTAGAGCTATCACTTACATGGTAACAGTTGAAAATATAATATAATCTCAACTTTCTTAATTAAACGACCAGAAAGCAAAACTGGAAAATACAATGTAATCTTGACTTTCTTAATTAAACAACCAGAAAGTAAAATTAAAATACAGTATTTACGCACTTGATCCCCAAATGCAGTGATTCAGTTCACTTTGTTTTCAAGATATCTCACCATACAGAAGATGGCTGGAACATTTGAGCTTTGTTTTCAAGATATATGAGAGGAATCAGATTTACATCAACATTAGCTTTCTGCAGTCCCCTGGATTTGAAAAATACATATTGTACATGTCCTGTCTACTAGATTTACAAAAAAATTTCTAACTAAATCTCCAATTTTGTAGTTGTTATGTTGAACGTTACAGCCATATCACCATCACCGCTCCACTATTTACACGAGTTTTAACCTTGAATAGGATAAAGCCAACAAGCTGAATACAAGATTATTTATACGTGTCCGTGTTGTGTCGTTTCGGACAAACATTGGACATGACACTCTAAAATGTACCAAAATAACCATCGTGTCCGTATCATCGTGCCCCGTACTGTTCATGTTCGTGCCCGTGTAACATATTCGTGAGTTGTCAGTTACTGTCACCCCCATTTTTCGTTATACGTATTTCCAGTATACGTATACGGAATCCTGACACATATTTTTATTTCTCCTATCTTGCTAGCTAATTTTGGTTTAATCTTGTTTAGGTCCATCATGGCATATCTTGGTTTGGTCTTAGTTTGGCTTGGTTTGGTTTATTTTGGCTTGGCTTGGTTTGATTTGGGCTTTCGGTTCATTATGAGAGAACCCCTCTTTATAAACCCACCAACCATTTCTTTCTCTTCATTACTTTCTTACTTTTTCATTTACTCCTTCTTCTTTCTTATAAATCTCTCTACCTACCAAGAGAGAGGCTTAGGCAAGTGCAACTTGCTTCATGGAGGAACTCTATTTTTGTTGTTCTATTGTTTTCCTCACGAGATTCTAAGACACTTTAGTACTTAGCATTTTCAATTTCCATGGTTTATTTCTTGTAGATCTAAGTTTGCTACATTTTCGGATTTCTTGGATTTTGATCTTCCAAACTTTATTATTTTCAAGTTTTGGTTGTTGCATGTTGTAGAGAATTTCGTTCTACCCTATTTTGGTCTTTGGAAGTCCCATTTTTGGCCTAGATTGAAGGTTTTATAGAATTTGGAGTTCTTGAGGTTCCTTACGCCCACGTTCATACGTGCTCGCGTAGTATCAGCTCTACGCCCACGTTTATACGTGTCTGTATAATATTAAACTCTATGCTCACGTTTATTCGTGTCAGCGTGAATCTGTTTTACGCGTAAAACGAAGTCTATCCTGCCTTGGTGTAAAACAAGCTTTACGCATACTTCCTTCACGCGTATTCCATTACGCATACTCTTTTACGCGTACTTCCTTCATGCATATTCCATTATGCATACTCTTTTACCCGTACTCTTTTACGCGTACTTTATTTATGCATACTTTTTTACATGTACTTTCGTTACGCGTACTCCCCTTGGCATATACCTTGGCGTACTCCTTTACATATATTTCCTTTATGCGTACTGCCTTTATGCATATTTCTTTGGCGTACTCCCCTTGGCGTAATCCTTTGGCATACTCTCCTGCCCGGAGGCTTCCTAGCACTAGCGTATCTTAACCCCTTGCCCGGCGCAGTATGGCCCTGGCATCTATTGCCCTAATTCACCTTTATTGGACGCATGGCACCCCCTTATTATATCCTTACACCTTTTTGACATGAACTCGGTGTAATCATGATATGTTAATATTGTAATGATAATCAGTACACGACATGATTTTGTGACAACTCCTGATAGTAGCCCGTCATGGCGCGCCCCTAACAAGTAACAAGTACTAGTAACATGACATGATGGTGACCCGTTGTGGTGTACCCCTGATAAGTAATCCTGACATGAACTCGTGAACACCGTTACGATGGTTATCTTGACCTGCTAAGTAATCTTGACATGTAACCATGAACGCTGTTACGACGACTAACTTGACATGCTAAGAACATTCTCGTCTTGACACTGTGGGTGATTGCTTTGGACCTTGTCTGTAAAAGCTACTAGTCTAGTCTTGTCTTGCATCATATTTAGGATATGGATCCCAGGTACCACGGTCAGAGATTTATACTGAATCTGACTAGGTTAATGATTAGATAAATCAAGTAGCTCATATAGAGAGATATTTTGGCTACAAGTAATCCCGTTATCTGGGTGCCTTTCGTGAATGGATTTATAGCCTGCCGTCGAGTAGGGCACATTTCCAGTCCACTATCATGTGGGATACTTCTTGAAATAAATAACATTCACACTGTCATGTGTTGCACCCCAAGTCACCTAATTACTCTCTTGGGATACATTTATCTCTTAGGAGATGTATCCGCTATTAATTCTTGTAACTTGCGTCTGGATAACCTGGATAGTCTGCAGGGCTGGTGGCCGTAGGAATATCTCAATGCATCTTGCTAGTAACTAGGCTTGTGATAACCCTAGTTAGTTTAAATATCAAGCCGTACTCTTGCTTGGCCATAAATATTGGATGGAGTCTCATTTTTGTCTAGTCTTGTCTAGACCTAGTACATGGCTATCTCAGGACATGCTTGTGTATGCTTTACTTTATCGATAATTGGTTGGAGACTAAGTTCTGTTCAGGCGAAGGGCTACAACTCCGGTCCTTGTTTGGTTTACGAGTTGTAACTTGGTTACCGGAATAGCCCTTTAGTTATCTTATCGTTTATCACCCTGTTTTCTCTAACTCAAGTCTTTTGTTATTTCATCTATAACTTTTTGTGCTAATATGCTGGTTTTAGTTCTTAAGTGAAGCCTCCTTTGTGGCACTTGCTCTTCCTGGGGTCTGACCCAGCTGGTTTTGTATGGCCAGATTTCGGAGCAGCTTTCGAGGATCTTCCAGCCTTCCTGCCAGATGGTGACCACTAGACGGAATCCTGGCAACGAGTGGATTTTATTTTGCTCTTCCACTCCCTTGTAAAAATATTTTTTTGAGGCGTTTAGCCGTCGAGCAAGTGTTAGTTGTCACGACCTGTACCCTAGAGTAAGGGCACGAAAAGTGGGTACGTCCAGCCTACGCCACAGTGTCGACGGTAGAACGCTGTCCTAGGTCATAATATCTAACAATATAATGCTAAACAGTTTATACTCCCTGAATGGGGGTGACATAGCAGAAAGTAAACTCAATCACAACTAAGGAAGAAGAAGTACGATATGATATAGAACTCAAAATGAAATACAGATGATCAGAAGAGTCTAAGTGTCTAAGATAACAACTCAGCAAACATCCAAAATACAAAGTCTCAACTACAGAATGTGAAAGAATATATACAATCCCAGATCTCAAATGACAGAAATAGTAAAACCTAGACTAGGGAGTCTCAGTCTCTACAGCTAGTGGATCCGGCTGGAAATCCGGACCACTGGTGTCATCTAGAGCTGCCCCGTAGAAGGTATCCACACAGGCCTCCTCCTCGTCCTCTGTAATATTTTCAACAAGTCTAGTCCGGACAGAAACGAGCATAATATATCTCAACAGATTATAGCATGTTAGAAATATAAACATGCAGTAGAGTAAGATACTGGAAACTGAAAGGAAGTACATGATGTAAAAGAAAGAGAACTGTAAGTAAATAGCTACTGTATATAGAGAACTAACAGTGGCTAGTGATGTAGAGTACAGGATAGCACATGTGAACAGGACAGATTAGTATATGATCTACACTAAGGAGTTTCACATGATCTACACTACTATGAAATTTGTTCACATGACTATTTGTACTCCCCCGTTTCCCCAATCAATACACAAGGATCTAAGCAGGTTATGTTATTATACGTTATATCACATGAAGGCCCATGAAAGGGTACACGTGATAGTATACATGAGGGCTCCGTGAACATGAGAGTACATGATTCACAAGAGTGTACATGTATGGTGAAAGCACAGGAGTACATGATAAAAGTAAAATGTACATGACATAATGTACCCGATGCTCCCGAAGGGGATAACATCGCATGCAGAGATCCATATAATACTAATCCGTGATAATGTTGTGACAGCATCAAGTAAAGTAATCTAAAGCAGGAATATAATTCTAACAAGATATGAAATGATCAGAGAATGTACTCGCCTGATATCTGAGTGTTTGGATGAAATCTACTGTCCGAGGAGAGGTGTCTGGCTCCTAATCAGAACAGCACAAGTCACAACAAGTTCAAAATGGTAATAAGATGCAATTCAATGCATTCTACATGAATCTAGGTCAATCTAGACCAAAGTTAACTCTTGGTCAAGTCTGGTCAACTCTAATAGCCAAACTAGGTCAATTATGGTCAAACTAGTCTAAGTTAGTCTATTCTAGGCTTAACAAGTCACTCTAGGTCCTAACAAGCCTATTCTAGTATCACACACATCATACAAGGTTAACCAAGTCAACACACACCTATATATATGCACACAATATCATAATATATTAATACATTATCTATATATCTATTCACACAACAACAATATATATACATAATATATAGAGTGATAGAAGGAGTAAGGTAGAGGGGAGTGTCAATGAGTGTGTGTGAACATGTGTAAAGAGGGGAGTGATTTAGCTAACAGTTAAGTGAGTGAGTGATGTGAGTGTGTGTATGTACATTTTGTTCTGGCATAGGGTCAATGTGGTTTGTGTGTGTTCAATGTGTTAAGAGTTAAGTGTGTGTGTGTGTGTGTGTGTGTGTGTATACAAGTGAGTGTGTCAAAACATACAAACTAAGAGTGGTGATAAGTGAACAGTGAAGTGAATGAGGGAGTGAGATTGTGTCAAATGAACATGCAAGTTTGTGAAGTGTGTGTCCAATGTGTTCAGTAAAACAGGGAAGGGAAAGGAAAGGAAACCAATTCATTCATTACAAAACAGTTTTCAGCCCCTCCCCACATTCACAACCAGTTTTGAGATCAAAACCCAACCAATTCATCCCAAAATCAACCCACAGCTAGAATACATGTAGGTACATCATACTAAGGTCTTAAACATATAAATTAGTGTATTAAACAGGTTAATTAAACTGCCAAAGTTTGAATTCCAAAACTGAAAAATACTGAAATATAACTTGGTATCAGAATTCGGGTAAATGCAAAATATCAATCGAAAATATGTTAAAATCGGAATTTGTTGGTTGGTAAATGTAATATAGGGTGTGCACGTGTCTTACATGTTATTTGTGTCCACCCAAGTGGACACAAACGTGTCCAAACAATATAAATCCCAAAATAGGTCACACAGACACAAACAGTCAGTCAGTAATGTGCACGCGTGTCGTGCTCGTGTCGTAGGCTAAACTAGAACTCGTGATCACAGCCCTAGATTCGCCTAGGACCCAGCTACCTACGTGTCACCCTGAATTGGGTCAAAACGTGTTGTGTCGTGACTGAAACGAGCGTGTCCGAGCCCAAAATTACACGTATACAGTGCTATGGAATCCCCTTGCGGGGTCAAGTGTGTGTCCGACACGACACGAGAGTGTCTCCAACTTGGAGGACCTTGTGTCAGTCATTGTCCCTTGGCCCACGCCAAGTGGCATGACCTGAGTCGTCGTGTCCAACGAGTACGACCCCTCGAGTAGCAGGGGACTGAAAAAAATCAAACCAGTGTGTGAACAGCCGTGTCCAACCCAAATAGCACCCGACACAGACACAAAACCCCATGGTCTCTTCACAAAAATCGAAGATCGAACCTAGATCTACAGTCCTCTTCAAATAGAATTCTAAAATAGCAACATTAAACTCTTAGGGACCTTTCCACAAACACCTATTATAGTGGACTGATACGTGTCCATCTAGGACACAAAATGCCACAAAATTCTAGGGTTAGCTAGGGGACACCTAGATCTAGGTTAATATGCAAAAATAACAACATCTATAATAGTGTTTTAGGGATTTACCTATAGGTGTCAAAACTCCTCAAAAGCTCCAAAGAGGGGGGTGTTCTCCTTGCTTCCCAAACTTCACCAAATTGAACTGAGATAAATTACACACACAGCAAGAATACCTAAATTAGAACCTATTGTAATTTATTTGGATTAAAAAGGAGTTGAAATAGATTTTCTAGGAATTTCTAAAGATGGGATTTACCTTTTTTTTCCAAATGTGAACTTCCTAAAGGAGGCTAGCCCTAAATAGAAGAGAGTATAAATAGAGGTGGGGTTCCCAATGTGGCCGGCCAAGCTAGGGTTAGGTTTTAGGTTGGCTAATGGGCTTGGGCCAAATTCACAAGCTATGGGCTTAAGTCATTAATCATGACTTGTGAAGTCATAAGCCATTAATCAAATCTCTATTCAAATTCCTATTTCCAAATTGGTTCTAATGACTAGGATATGATTAATTTAAATCAAACTAGGGTTTCATAATCTAACCAAGTAGTCATGGCTAGGGTTAGCTTCTAGGTTAGGCTCCAAAGTCAACACTAGTCAAAGTCTAGAATAACCCCTAATTAAATTATACCAAAAATTATATATATTCTAATAAATCTCAATAATTCACAATAATTCCAAATAAATCCTAAAAATTCAAAATGACCAAAATACCCCCATACTAGAAATATGGTAGTGACCAAAATACCCCCATACCTCTATTTGTAACATGATTGACAAATCCTAGGGTTGATCGTGTATGACTGAAACTCTTTCTAGTCTTCACATTTTGTATGACTAGCTTCATGATCATCTGAATATGTAAGTTTGGGATGCCTTACCTTGTATGTCTTATGATCCACCATCTTGTTATATTTACTTGCTTGCTTGAGATTGAGATACTAGGTTTGTTCTTGACCTTAAGAGACTAATGGCGTGTAGTAAACCCTCATACATCTAGACAACCGTGACTGTATTATGAGGTAGGATTCACTTCAATGTATGTAGCTGGCTGTGTCTGTCCTCCGCTCTCCAGTATTCTGGTTCTGGAACGTGACACGGTTTAAGTGGTGGCCCATGTAGGTCTTGTAATTCAAGATGGGTGAGGGTTTCACTGAATAGATGTCTCAATCAGCACTCGTCCTTGATCTCTACTCGTGTCTTCTAATCTTTCTGAAATCTTGACCCGATCACATGTTTATATCCTCAATCTATCATGGTCCTTCCTTATTGTTCTCTATGTCATTTCTTCAGCGACATTGTTCCTGCCGATCAGCAAGGCGGAGCACCTTCCGTTGACTAGCAGCAACCTGGGGATCAAGCCTAGCACTCAGGGGTAGCCTCCAGAGTCATGCCTACTGGGGTCAAGAGCCACCAGTTCATCCAGTCTAGCCTGCAGAGCCTGACGATGGAACCCTGATGGGTCTCATCAGGGAATTGCTTACATCTCAACATCGTCGAGGCGATGCCCTGCACCAGGCAGTACAAGATGCCATGGGTCATTTTGGTTATCAAGGGAACAATACGACCAACAGTTTCAAGCACCTTAACCCTCCATTCTTCGACGGTAGTGAAGACGCTATTGCAGCTGATGCGTAGCTCCAGGACATCGAGATTATCTTGGATGCAGCCAAAACTCCAAAAGAAGAGAAGGTAGCTGTGATGCGCCTACAGTTATTGGACCTAGCCCGTACCTGGTGGGCGATAATAGTAGTTGGGTTGGCGATGCCAGTTCCATGGACGGTATTCAGTGACAAGTTTCAGATCAAGTACATCGATGCTGTAGCTCGGCACGACCTACAGACGAGGTTCACCAATCTCAGGCAGATGAGCAGGACGGTCGATGGGTATACGGTCAAGTTTTCAAGACTGAGTCGGTTTGCTCCCACCTTGGTGGCAACTTAGTTTGATCGAGCGCAGCGGTTCCAGCAGGGGCTCCACCTAGAGATCATTCTAGCAGTGGAACAGTTTGAGCATCAGACTTTTGATGCTATTTTGTGAGCAGCTAGGAGGCATGAGTATACCTCCCAGAGAATAGTGGACAAAACTGGAGGAAGGAAGCGGTCCCATGTCAGATGACCCAGTCCTCAGCCCCAGCCCCGACAGGTAGGGCCTTGACCATTGGAGCTCCGAGGAGGACGGCATCAGTTACATCGGTTCAACATTCGACTCTGATATACCCTCAGTAGCAGAAGTAGAGACAGTCTTCCGCAATGGGTTGCTCTCATTATGGGAAGCCCGGTCATGTTGTTTCAGAGTGTCGCAAAGCACAGGGATTGTGCTTGGCTTGTGGGGCATCGGATCACCTGATAGGGTCCTGTCCACACAGGGCCAGTTCACCGTCATCGAACCTAACCAGTCCATCAGTTAGGGGTCCAGTACCAGTGCAGCAGCAGTACCAGCCTCCGAGGCCATTGCCGTCTCAGGCCCAAGCTTTCTAGCAGCAGAGATTGCAGCAGTATGCCCAGGCCCAGGCTCAGATTCAGAACCGTCAGAGAGGTTTCCAGCAGAGGGGTCCAGCACCCAGAGGGCAAGGTCAAGCGATGGCTTTGACCGTAGAGGAGGAGTTGGCATCAAGTGAGGTGGTGGCAGGTACCATTCTCGTCAACTCTTTTCCTGCATCAGTATTATTTGATTCAGGTGCATCGTATTCATTTATGTCTGCACGATTCACAATACGGATAGAACTGGAGCCCGAGTCATTATCAGTAAGGTTCAATTTACTTACTGGTAATGGTCTTGTGGGAGTAGATAGATTATTTTTCTCGGGTCGAATCGTAGTTAGCGGTAGAGAGTTTCCCGCTAGGTTGATAGAATTCTTGATGTCCGATTACGATGTGGTCCTAGGAATGGATTGGTTGAGGGACCAGTATGCTAGAATATATTACCATATCGGCAAGATTATTTTTAGTATTCCTGGTGAGCCAGAGTTATCATTTCTTCGAGGTGGAGTAGAACCTTCTTCCACAGCATTGCGGATGGCAGTAGTAGTAGCAGTTTAGTTTTCCAGAGTTGTAGAAGAGTTTTCTGACGTATTTTTTGAAGAACTTCCAAGTATGCCCCCAGAGAGAGAGAGATCGAGTTCACCATTGATTTGATTCCCGGGTCGGCACCAGTGTCAGAGAGAGTCTATAGGATGGTGCCTTCAGAGTTAGAGATCTTGTACAAGATGATTGAAGAACTCAGAACCAAGGGATTCATTCGTGCTAGCGGATCACCTTGGGGAGCCCCGATGCTTCTTGTGAAAAAGAATAATGGTACGTCAAGATTATATGTTAATTATCGTACCTTGAACTCTGTAACAATCAAGAACCGATATCCTCTACCAAGGATAGATAATTTATTTGATCAGCTCAAGGAAGCGGCTGTATTCTCGAAGATTGAGTTGCGGTCAGGGTACTATCAGATCAAAGTCAGAGAGCAAAATATCTCGAAGACTGCATTCAGATCGAGGTATGGACATTGGGAGTTCCTTGTTATGCCATTTGGAGCGACCAATGTGCCAGCCGTATTCATGGACCTCATGAATCGTATCTTCATGCCCTATTTAGACCAGTTCGTGATAGTGTTTATATATGATATCTTAGTCTATAGCAAGAATGAAGCGGAGCATAAGCAGCATCTCCGTGTAGTTCTTCAGATTCTCAGGGAGCACTAGTTGTACGCGAAGTTCAGTAAGTGCGAATTTTGGTTGGATCGTATCTCGTACTTAGGTCACATTATCACCATAGGTGGAGTGGAAGTGGACCCCCAGAAGATAGTTTCCATAGAGACGTGGCCAGTACCCAGAACCATCGCAGAGGTTCGGAGTTTCCTTGGATTGGCTGGCTATTACCAACGGTTTGTGTCAGATTTTGCTCGAATTTCAGCACCATTGACGCAGTTGACCCGCAAGGATGTGCAGTTTATTTGGACAGTAGAGTGTCAAAATTCATTCAAGAAGTTGAAGCAGAGATTGATGACGGCCCCCATTCTTACTCTTTCCGATGGAACTAGAGGATTTTTAGTTTATTGTGATGCTTCAGGTAAAGGATTGGGATGCATATTGATGCAGCATGGTAAGGTAGTCGCTTATACATCACGTCAGCTTCATGACGATGAGAGGAATTACCCTACCCATGACTTGGAATTACCAGCTGTAGTTTTTGCATTGAAGCTTTGGAGGCATTATTTATATGGAGATCGGGTGGAGATTTTTACCGACCACAAGAATCTTAAGTATGTGTTTACCCAGAAGGATCTCAATATGTATCAGAGAAGATGGCTAGAGCTACTTATGGATTATGACATCAACTTGCAGTATCATCCTGGGAAAGCCAACGTTGTTGCAGATGCGTTGAGCAGAAGAGCCGAAGTTTATTTTCTAATAGCACAGCCAGAGTTGTTAGCAGATCTTCAGAAGATGGGAATAGAAGTAGTTTTTCCTACCAATGTGGCATTAATGGCCAATATACAAGTTCAGTCCAACATAGTTGAGAGGATCAAGTTAGCTCAGTCAGCGGATTCTAAGCTTCAGCGGCTCAGGACAGAATGTGTAGCAGAATAGAGACCAGAATTATGTATCCATGAAGATGGTACACTCCGACATGGGAGGCGTCTTTGTGTACCCAGTAGAGATATCAGACAGAAGATCATGGCCAAAGCTCACAGTTTTCAGTATTCGATTCATCCTGGCGGTACGAAGACGTATCGTGATATCCGTCAACATTTCTGGTGGAATGGCATGAAGAGGAAGATAACCCGGTTTGTCTCTCGTTATTTAGTTTGTCAGCAAGTTAAAGCCGAACATCAGAGATCAGCTGAACTTCTTTAACCTTTACCGATCCCAGAATGGAAATGGGAACATATTACCATAGATTTTGTAACTGGATTACCTAGATCCCCAGCTAGAAGAGATGCTATCTGGGTTATAGTTGACAGACTCACCAAGGTAGCTTATTTTCTACCTTTTAGGGTTGGTCAGTCGACGGATCAGCTTGCAGAGATGTATGTCAGGCAGATAGTCAGATTACATGGAGTACCAGTCAGTATTGTGTTCGACAGAGATTCGAGATTCACCTCGTACTTTTGGTGGAGTCTTCAAAAGAGTTTGGAGACTCGTCTCAAGTTCAGTTCGGCCTACCATCGGCAGACAGATGGTCAGTCAGAACGCACGATCCAGACTCTTGAAGATATATTGCGGTCATGTACCCTCAACTTTGGTGGTTCATGGGAAGATCACCTGCATCTCGTGGAGTTCTCCTATAACAACAGTTTCCAGGCCAATATCCAGATGGCACCCTTTGAAGCCTTGTACGGCAGGAAATACAGATCTCCTTTAGCTTGGGATGATATCGGTGAGAGACAAATACTTAGGCCGAAGATGGTAACACGGACTATTAAGGTGGTCAGACAAGTTAGAGATCATCTTCGAGTCGCACAAGATCGTCAGCGTCATTGGGCCAATTTCTATCGGCGTCCCCTTGAGTTTTCAGTCGGCGACCACGTATTCCTTGGGATCTCGCCTACCCGTGGCATCATTTGTTTTGGTGTGCGAGAAAAGCTCAGTCCTAGGTATATAGGGCCGTTTGATATTCTGGAGCGAGTAGGTGATGTGTCATATCGTCTCGCTCTTCCGTCGTCGTTACGTGAGGTACATGACGTCTTCCATGTATCCCAATTGCGACGGTATATCCCAGATCCGAGTCATGTCCCTGATCATTAAAAATTGGTTGTTGGTACCAACCTTTCGTATGAGGAGAGACCCGTATCCATATTGGATCGAAGAGAGAAGATACTCAAGAACAAGACTATCAAGTTAGTCCGTGTTGCTTGGGTTCATCACTCTTTGGGTGAGTCAACGTGGGAGCATGAAAATGATATCTGATCGCGATATCCCGACCTGTTTGACTCATAAGGTATAATATCTTCATTATGCCTTATGCTTTAATTCCTTTCTTGTATGAATGATTGTATAATTGATTGCTTAGTCGTATATTGTCTATGATTAGTATAGCTTGCTTGACATCTCCAGCTTATTAATTAAATTTTGAGGACGGAATTCTTTTAAGGTGGGTAGAGTTGTTACTCCCGTTTTTCGTTATACGTATTTCCAGTATTCATATACAGAATTCTGACACGTATTTTTATTTCTCCTATCTTGCTAGCTAATTTTGGTTTAATCTTGTTTAGGTCTTGCATGGCATATCTTGGTTTGGTCTTAGTTTGGCTTGGTTTGGTTTATTTTGGCTTGGCTTGGTTTGATTTGGGCTTTCAGTTCATTATGAGAGAACACTCCCCCTTTATAAACCCACCAACCCTTTCGTTTTCTTCATTACTTTCTTACTTTTCCATTTACTCCTTCTTCTTCCTCATAACTCTCTCCACCTACCAAGAGAGAGGCTTAGGCAAGTGCAACTTGCTTCATGGAGGAACTCTATTTTTGTTGTTCCATTGTCTTTCTCACGAGATTCTAAGATACTTTAGTACTTAGCATTTTCAATTTTCATGGTTTATTTCTTGTACATCTAAGCTTGTTGCATTTTCAGATTTCTTGGGTTTTGATCAATCAAACTTTATTATTTTCAAGGTTTTGGTTGTTCCATGTTGTAGAGAATTTCGTTCTACCCTATTTTGATCTTTGGAAGTCCCATTTTTGGCCTAGATTGAAGGTTTCATGGAATTTGGAGTTATGGAGGTTCCTTACGCCCACGTTCATACATGCTCGCGTAGTATCAACTCTACACCCACGTTTATACGTGCCTGCGTAATATCAAACTCTACAACCACGTTTATTCGTGTCAGCATGAATCTGTTTTACGCGTAAAACGAAGTCTACCCTGCCTTGGCATAAAACAAGCATTATGCATACTCTTTTACGCGTACTTCCTTCACGCATATTCCATTACGCATACTCTTTTATGCGTACTTCCTTCACGCATATTCCATTACAAATACTCTTTTACGCATACTTTCTTCACGCATATTCCATTACGCATACTCTTTTATGCGTACTCTTTTACGCATACTTTATTTACGCATGCTCTTTTACGCGTACTTTCGTTACACGTACTCCCCTTGGCATATTCTTTGGCATACTCCTTTACGCGTATTTCCTTTACGCGTACTTCCTTTATGCATATTTCTTTGGCGTACTCCCCTTGGCGTACTCCTTTGGCATACTCCCCTACCCGGAGGCTTCCTAGCACTAGCGTATCTTACCACTTGCCCGGTGCAGTATGGCCCTGGCATCCATTGCCCTAGATTCACCTTTATTGGGCGCACGGCACCCCCTTATACGCCTTTTTAACATGAACTCTGTATGATCATGATATGTTAATATTGTAATGATAATCTGTACACGGTATGATTTTGTGATAACTCCTGATAGTGGCCCGTCGTGGCGTGCCCCTAACAAGTAACAAGTACTAGTAACATGACATGATGGTGACCCGTTGTGGTGCAACCCTGACAAGTAATCCTGACATGAACTCGTGAACACCGTAGCAATGGTTATCTTGATCTGCTAAGTAATCTTAACATGTAACCATGAACGCTGTTACGACGGCTAACTTGACATGCTAAGAACATTCTCGTCTTGACACCGTGGGTGATTGCTTTGGACCTTGTCTGTAAAAGCTACCAGTCTAGTCTTGTCTTACATCATGTTTAGGATATGGATCCCCGGTACCACGGTCAGGAATTTATACTGAATCTGACTAGGTTAATGATTAGATAAATCAAGTAGCTCATATAGAGAGATATTTCGGCTACAAGCAATCCCGTTATCTGGGCGCTTTCCTTGAATGGACGTGTAGCCTACTGTCGAGTAGGACACATTTCCAGCCCACTGTCCTGTGGGGCACTTCTTGAAAGTAATATGCACACTGTCATGTGTTGCACCCCAAGTCTCTTAATGACTCTTTTGGGATACATTTGTCTCCTGGGAGATGTATCCGCTATTAATTCTTGTAGCTTGCGTCTGGATAACCTGAATATGTAATATTTGGGACGCCTTACCTTGAATGTCTGATGATCCACCATCATGTTATATTTACTTGCTTGCTTGAGATTGAGACACTAGGCTTGTTCTTGACCTTAAGAGACTAATGGCGTGTAGTAAACCCTCATGCATCTAGACAGCCGTGACTATATTGCGAGGTGGGATTCACTTCAATGTACGTAGCTCGCTGTGTCTGTCCTCCGCTCTCCAGTATTCTGGTTCTGGGGCGTGACAGTTACCTTCGGCAAATCCGTCGTAGTTGACATTGATGGTCCGGTCCAGGAGTGGCGAGTTGAAAGCCCTGACGTTAAACGTCTAAACCTCGCAATCCTGTGCACATGCAACATATATAAAATTCTTGCAACTAGAAAAATTAATTTTGGGAAAACAAGAAGGAAATACGAGTTGCTTTCTTCGACACGAGATGAGACGGCATCTCGGCCATGGCGGAGGGGGCACCGCCGAGGTCCCCCATATGGATCTCGCTGCCCTCGGTGTCCATCATGACGGCAACGACGAAGCCCTTCTCGTCATTGAGGCGACGCACGACGCGGATGACCCCGCGGTGCCACTCTTGGGTGCCGTGGCACATGTTGACGCGGGCGACGTTCATTCCGCCGATGGCGAGGGCCTCGAGCTTCTCCGGGGCGCACGTGGCAGGCCCGATGGTGCAGATCAGCTTGGTGCGGCACGGGCTGCAGAAGCCGTTCTCCTTCAGCTCCGTCTCCGGCTGCAGAACGAGTCCACCGACGCGTCCGAGGAGCACGACGCGTTCAGGGACAGGTTCGAGTGCAGCAGCCACTCTTGTCGATGCAGCATCGTACCCTTATCCGGGTCCCCCTTCTTCTTCACCTCCTCCGGGGGCTTCGTCGAGGGCTTTCTAGCTCCGCTGGCCATGATGACCATCCCGATGCTCCTCTCCGATGGATGTAGGGTTAGGATTTGGGGACGAGATTAGGTAGATTTGGGGATTATGGTTTTGGGTCTATAGGAGAAAAGAAAGGAAGAGGAAGAATAGGAGAAAGGAGATGTTGAGGAGGAAGAGGAGAAGGGAGATATAGATTCGATGTCTCCTTCTCCATCGGCTGGTGGATGAGAGAGATGAAGAAATAGAAAGGAGAGGAAAGAATCAGAGAATAAATGAAGCGGAATGGAATGACTAACGTCAATATAGATTTACATTTCAAAAAAATTACCAAAACGGCAGCTGAAAAAATTGCTCCAATTTTTTTAGGCATATATTAATTGACGGTTATTACCGAACCGTCACTGAATAAAACGATGTTTCTTGATGGATCCTCTAAAACCGTCAACTATTATGCTGTAAGATTGTTAAATTAACATAAAATAAGGCATTTCTTGACGTAAGGCTAAATCTGTCAAGATAACCCATTTTCTTGACGGTTTTTTACGACCATCAACTTATAAACCGTCAAGAATTGTCATTTTTCTTGTAGTGTATTTCGTCAAAGTTGGAACCCATATGTTTTAACCCATTTAAAAAGGACCATCTGTCCACCATGACAAACCTCCTAAATCAGCTGAGTAAGGAGACTTCCTTAGCAAAGCTTGTCTGTAAAGTACTATTGCATTTCGAACAAATGTTTAGTCAATACGAGCCTGGCCAAGCTAGGTGGACTGAGCAAGCTGATTTTGCTAAACAAGTGTAAAAAAAAATACCCAATGTATTTCCTTAGCTCTGAACCATTAAAAAAAATACTGCCAGGGGTAGGCCTGCCAGAGACCTGGCCGTCCTACACTTAAGTAGAACTGCCAGGACCCGGACAGTCCTAAATAAAACATGCTGTGACAGCAAGTTTCAATTAGGACTGTCAGGGTCCTGACAGTCCTACACTTACTTGCTGTAACAGTAAGTTTCAATTAGACTGTCAGGGTCCTGGCAGTCTTACTTAAGTGTAGAACTGTCAGGGTCCTGGCAATCCTACTTAAGTGTAGGACTGCCAGGTCCCTGACAGTCCTACTCCTGGCAGTCCTGGGTGCTGAAGCAGAGAAGAATGAAGATGTCAAGAGTGAAGCAGCAGCTGCAAAATAGTCCTTCAGTGGAACTATTACATTGAAGATCTATCTACTAAAGCAATCCATGCTCGTGTCCAAAGTGATTTTCCTTCTTATTTTTTCTTTTTTGTTCTCTACTTTTTTTTTTGATACTGTCTGGTTGCTGGTCATTCGGTCCAAATGTCATATTGTTTGATAATTAGGAAAATGCGAAGTCTACTACCAAATGCTTACAACCTTCTAACAACCTCTCTCTTCCAAACTTGTTGTCACAGCAACAATCTTTCCAAAATTTAGGTTGGGGGAAAATTTTGGCTAGGTTTTGTTCTAACCTAAAATGAAGAGGAAGAGAAAAAAAGAGTTGAGGGAGAGAAGAAAAGTGCAGAGGAAGGAGAGAGGAAAAAAAAGTTGGCTTTTATACCAAAGCTTGGGCTGCTCCCAAGTAAAAAAAACCTATGGCAAACTTGTAATATTTCTAAACTCTTTTGAGCTACCCCCAAGTAAAAATGGTGGTGCCCTTAGAAAAAACCTTAACTTAATCCCTCTAAAAAAATCATCCCACATGGACTCCCACATCTCACATGAAAACACCAATATAAGAGCATCTCCAACCCTATTGTCTTGTTAAGTGTTGTGAGTCTTAGGTGGCTCCTATGTGGCATGAGCCACAAGACAATGTCTTGTTTATGTGGCAAAATTATATCTCAAAAGACAATGAGATAGAAAAACTCTCTCCAATGCAAAAGTATTGAGAAGACAATAAAAATTATTTTTTCCAACTTCCAAGACAACTTTTAAGACAACTACTCATCTTCTTTCTTTTTTCTAATATTTTTATTCATAATTGATGACATGGAAGAGAAGACATTGTCAAGTGCATTGTCTAAAACAAGACAATCAACTTCACAATGTCTTCTTTAATTTTTGCCACATAAGCTTCATAATTGACTTGACAATTGCATTGCAGAAGAACTTTTGAATAAAATTTTGTCATTCCTATGTGGCATTAACTTTTTTCCAAAGTCACAATAGGGTTTGGAGATGCTCTAATGCATAGCTATATATTGGAATATACACATGCGTGTCTTTCCAATATGAACTAAAGTTCTATAGGCGTAGAAAACACATCACTTGAAACCTTAATTATTTCTAAGTAGCTCTTTCCGCCGCCACTCGAGCAAATCCAGAGTCAGTAGAATCTCAAGCACATCGCACGTTGCCACCACTCTACTGGATCCAACACCTCCTTATCCCGAGCACGAGCGTCGACCCTCGATTTCGTTCATCTGGACCCCTTAACGTGGTTCCATTTCCTTGGCTCAACGAGGTCGCATTTTCTCTCAATCTGTCATTATCACAAGCACGAGTCACCATATCTCTTGAGGACCGACTGTTGTCATTCTACATCTTTGAATCTGTCACCCCGAGGATTAATCACCTCCGACGGACCCACTCCCTTCCTAGTAGGCGACCATGCATGGTTGCTGCCTTATTCCCATGCTAGGTTTGGAAAACCCTAACTGATGCCTAATTTCCTCTCTCTTTTTTCTCTTCTGTTAGATTGTTAGATTATATTTGTAATATAAATATGGCCCATAAATCCAAGTCCAAATGTAGACATTATATATATTGTAACAAACCCTAGCAATGAGAACAAGGCATTATTATTTTCTACATGGTATCAGAGCCTCCAAAAAAACCTAGCCGTCATATTCACCTTCCTCGATCCGATCTCTACGTGCCCGACGCACCTGACGCGTCCGATCCGGCGCCGCCCTTCGCGCCCGTCGCGCCGATCCCGCGCCGACGCCCTCCCGCGCCGACCGCTAGATAGTCTGGGTCTTCCATTCGGCTAGGAGCTTCTCGAATTGAGGTCCAGGCATCACAATGTTGACATTGTTCCACTGGAAACATGGATCGGTCTACCATCTGTTCTCAGCAGAACACCAGGCCCCAGGAGCTACTCGATAATTCCTTCTTTCGAGAATTTCCTCATCGATCTTGTCAAGTACTTGGTCATCTTTGTGGAATTGCTGCAGAACATCCTCCCGTCACTTCTTAAATATTATATATATATATATATATATATATATATATATATATACGGCACCCCTGATCGCGGCCGATTCGCCGTCGACCCTGTCCATCAACGGCAGATTCGTCGGAGTTGTACAAAATTTTGTACACCCGACATCCGCTCGCTCCTACGCGCCAGATCTAGCGCCCCTGATCGCTACCGATTAGCCGCCGACCCTGTACATCAGCGGCCGATTCGTCGGAGTTGTACAAAATTTTTGTACACCCGACATCCGCAATGGCAGATGATGCTGCGTCCAGCTACTCCGTTGCGACTGGCGGTGGTGGTGCACACAACCCAAATTATCCTAATCCGAAGGATCCATATTTTCTGAGTTCTGCTAATCAACCAAAAAATATCATTACTCCTATTATTTTCCTTGGACCAAACTATATTGAGTGGTCTCGGTCAATACGTCTCTCCCTGATCTCTAGGCAAAAAATCACTTTTTTAGAAGGTACCGAAGTCAAACCTGTTAATGATGCTAGTAAATTGCTTGATTGGAGATGCGTGCAAGCGCTATTGGTTCAATGGGTTCTTAATACCATTGATCCGTCTCTAAAGAAATCTTTGCCATACTTTGAGGAGGTTTATCCATTGTGGAACTTGTTGGAGAAAGATTTGTTGTTAGCAACGGCACTCGGAAGCAACAAATTAAGGTGGCTTTGGCCGAGTGCAAACAAACGACGTCGATGTCTGTGGAAACCTATTTTGGAAATTTGCAGTCTTTGTGGGATGAACAAGCTGCTTATTTTCCATTGCCTACTTGTACCTGTGGTGAACTTGCTGCAAAGCTACAGGCTATGAGGGATGAAGACCACTTTCAGGACTTTATGTATGGGTTGAATGCTGAGTTGTATGGTCATACTGTCACGCCCCAGAACCAGAACACTGGAGAGCGGAGGCAGACATAGCCAGCTACGTATAATGAAATGGGATCCACTTCACTATATGGTCACGGCTGTATAGATATATGAGGGTTTATCTACAAGCCAACGGTCTCTTAAGGTCATGAACAAGCCTAGTGACTCAATCATAAGCAAGTAAATAAATGTTACAAGATGTAAGATCCCCAAATATACAATAGTAAGGCGTCCCAAACATTACATGTTCAGCTGATCATGAAGCTAGTCGTTACAAAATGTGAGGACTAGCAAGAGTTTAGTCATACATGATCAACCCTAGGTTGCCAATCATGTTACAGCCCGTAGGCAGACAGTAAGTAAAATATACACGAGCTAACACTTGCTCGGCGGCTAAACGCCTCAAAAGAATAATTTTACAATAGAGTGGGAGAGCCAAAATAAACCCACTCGTTGCCAGGATTCCCTCTAGAGGTCACCATGTGGCTGGAAGTTCGGTAGATCCTCTGGTGCTCCTCCGGAATCTGGTCATACAAAACCAGCTGGGTCAGACCCCAGAAAGAGCAAGTGCCACAAAGGAGGCTTCACTTAGGAACTAAAATCTGCATATCATAAATGAATAGCAAGGGTAATTAAAAGATACTGATAATAACTGAGATAACAATAATATATTGAGCACGAAAAAACCATTCAAGTACTTGTTGGTAAGGTAAAACGTATCAAGCAATGACAGATGATATACGATGAGATGACCATGGGACTATTCAGATAACCAGGTTACAACCCGTAAACCAAACAAGGACCGGGGTTGTAACCCTTCGTCTGAACAGAACTTGGTTTCTCCTACCATTTATCGGCAAGATAACATAAAAAATTAGGACATGTAACAATCTTGTACAGGATCAAGACAAGACTAGACTCCATCCAATCATTCACGACCAAGCAATAAGTACAGCTCGATACTTTAACTAACTAGGGTTATCACAGGCCTAGTTACTAGCAATATGTAATAAGATGTTCCACCAGCCACAAGTCCTGCAGCTAATCCAGGTTATCCAGGCGACTGGGATTCATTAAGAATTTATCAAAAATTATTAGGTAGCTTGGTGTGCAACACATGACAGTGTGCGTAGAAATTGTTTCATGAAGTGCCCCACATGACAATGGGATGGAAATGTGCCCTACTCGACGACAGGCTACAAGTCCAAACAATTGTGGCCGAGATAACGGGATCGCCTGTAACTGGAAAAATCTCGCATGACTACTGAATTATTCTAGTTATTAGCCTTAGTTGATTTCAGTGGGTAGCCCTGACCGTGGTACTCAGGGGTCCCAGTCCTAGACATGATGCAAGACAATACTGGTTCATTTGTACAAGCACAATCGTCCACGGTGTCCAGGTCATTCATTCTTGTCGTGTCATATTAGCCGTCGCAACAGCATTTCGAGAAATATCATGTCAGGTTTATCATGTCAAGAGTGCGCCACGGTGGACCACTATCAAGAATTATCATGTCAAGTTTGTCAGGTCAAGCTATCTTGTCGGGAGTGTACCACGGCGGGTCACTATCAAGTCATAACATTTATCAAGGAGGGGAGAACTTGCACAATTAAATAATAATATATATATTATATATATTCTTGAAGCTAAGGAGAAACTCTACAACTTTCATGTTGGGAGTGGGAAGAAATTCTGACCACAATTCAGGCAAATAAAATATTTAAATAATCAAAGTGGACCCCATGCGGCCCAAAAGTGGGAGAACATACTTACGGTCAAAGAGAGTGGGAGGCCACCCATGCGGCTAGCCAAAGCTCATGCGGCCAAAAAATAACTGAAGGGGGGGCCATGCGGCCAGCAAGAAATATTCATGCAACCAGAAAAGGCAAGGAGAGAGAAAACCGCAATAAATGCAAGCTTCCACTCAAGCAAAAAAAAAGGGACACGTGGCCACTCAAATACAGAGGCCATGTGGGACTCAACAATTAATGCAGTAAGAAAAGGTTCACGTGAACCATTTAATTTAATGGTTCACGTGGCCAAGCAATGATCACATTATTTTATAATATGCCATCCAAGTACATAAGACCATGCGGCTCAACAGGTTGCATGTAAATGCATGCAATTATTTAAAGAAAAGGCCATGCGGCCAACATTGAAGTGCCATGCGGCTCATATATTTTCATGCACAAGCTAATGCTAGCAAAGCAACTACATGCGGCTACTCATAAATTTTCCATAGGCCAAAGTAGACATCTCATGCGGCCAAATAATATTCCCTGCGGCTCACTAACTAATAATACATGCAAATGCTTAAGCCATGCAATGCTTAAGTCAACATTATGCATTACTTAATGCATGCTGGACATGCATTACTTAATGCATTCAAAATGCTTATGCGGCTGGCTCTCCAAGGAAGGGCATTTTAGTAAAAAATGCAATAAAATTTGGCATTTTAAGAATGCCCAAAAATGCATTAGATGCATTCCTAAGGACTCATGCGGCTGAGTCTCCCAGGAAAGACATTAAGTATAAAATATTAAATATTAAAGTTTTAAATGCATTTAAGTACTGCATTTAGGAATGCATAGGAATGCATTGGATATAAAGCTTCTTATGCGGCTGGTTTAGAAAAAGTAAAATCAATGCATTAGGAAATGCATTCAAAAATGCATTAAAGTAAAGCTGGTTCCATGCATATGCGGCTAGCTGTAGGAAAAGTGTTAGAAAATGTATTAAAGAATTAAAGTCTTGAATGCATTAAGAATTGCATAAAGGGACACATCTGAGGATTCCTAACCATATGCGGCTAGGTGTAGGAAATGTATTAAAGAAGTATTAATCAAATGCATTAGTCAAATGCATTAAAAATGCATTTACTAAATGCTTTTGACAAATGCACTCCAGAACGTGCATTAAGGAATCAAATGCATTAAAGAATTGTGAATGCATTAACAATTGTATTAATAAATGTATTAAAGAAGGCATGCGGCTGAGATACTTTCTTTAATGCATCAAGTATTTTCAAGATCTACATGCGGCTGATGCACATTGCTTTAAAGAATGCATGCGACTGGATGTTAGTTGTTGCATTAAATAATACATATAAGCTAAATGCTTGCTATTGCATTCATAGGTCATGCGGCCCAGATAGGTTGGCCTATGCGGCTCATAGTACAATTAATGGCTCCCACAGAAAACATGTCCATAAAAAATACCATGGCCTCCATGCTCCTCCAAACAATATCAGGAACCCAAATCCAAACTCCCATAGGTCAAATTTGGGTAAAATAAAATTCTCTACAACATGGAACCATCAACTAGCAAAATATGCAAGTTTGATAGATCAAAATTCATGAGAACCAAAAATACCACAAAACTAGATCTAAATGAAAAGTGCTAAGTACTAAAGTGGGTTAGAAACACATAAGGAAGACAGTGGAACAATAAAAATGGGGTTCCTCCATGAAGCAAGATGCACTTGCCTAAGCTCTCTCTCTCTCTTTCTCTCTCTCCTGGTAGGTGAAGAGTAAAGATGGAGAAGAAGAAATGAGTAATGAGTGATAATGGAAGAGATAGAGTGGGATTGATATTTATGGTGGGAGTGGTGGTAGGTGGGAGTGGTTCTCCATATGATAAACCAAAACAAGCAAGGTCAAATAAACCGAACCGAACCAACCCAATGCAATTACCATGATGAACCATAAGCCAATTAAACCAATCAAACAAAATTAACCAAAATTCACTAATCATGATTAACAAAAATACGGGTCCAAAACATGTATACGTATACTAAATACGTATCACGAATTTGGGACACTACATCCTACCCACCTTAAAAGAATTTCGTCCTCGAAATTTAATCAAACGACTAGAGATGCAGGGACAAGCTATACTAAGCAATCAATCATGTATGTAAGCAAGAAAATCGAAGGCACGAGAAAGAGGGAAGATATCCTGCTAGAAACCTTTCTGCCGGTTCTGAATTTGAGCTTGGACCAGGGCATACTCCTGGGGTCTCTGCTGCTGGAAGACTTGGGTCGGAGGCGGCAATGGCCTCGGAGGCTGGTACTGCTGTTGCACTGGCGTTGGCGCTGGTCCCCTTACCGAGGGACTAGTCTGGCCGATGAGGAGGAACCGGCTCTATTTGGACAGGACCCTATCTTGTGGTCCGGTGTCCCACAAGCCAAATATAAACCCTGTGCTCTGCGACACTCCGAAACAACGTGTCCTGGCTTCCCACAATAAGTGCAGCCCATTGCGGAAGACTGCTTCTGCTTCTGCTGCTGAGGGGACATGACTGACGTAACTGAGGCCGCCTGCCTCGGAGTTCCAATTGTCAAAGCCCTGACTTCCGGGGCTGGTGATGTCGACTGGGTCATCTGGCCGTGAGATCGCTTTCGACCTCCGGTCCTGTCCACAATCCTGTGGGAGGTATACTCGTGCCTACTGGCTGCTCTCAGTACCGCATCAAAAGTCTGATACTCAAACTGCTCCACTGTCAACAAAATCTCGAGATGGAGCCCTTGCTGGAACCGCTGGGCTCTGTCGAACTCGGTCGCCACCAAGGTGGGAGCAAACCGACTAAGCCTGGAGAACTCGGCCGCATATCCATCGACCGTCCTGTCCATCTGCTTCAGATTGGTAAACTTGGTCTGTAGATCGTACCGAGCTACCGCATCGAAGTACTTCGTCTGGAATCTCTCTCTGAATACGGCCAATGAGATAGGGGCCACTAATCCTAGCCTGCGCTGCCCACCAGCTGCGGGCAAGATCCAGTAACTGCAAGCGTACCACGGCCATCTTCTCGTCTTCCGGAGTCTTGGCTGCTTCTAATATCACCTCTGTGTCCTGAAGCCACGTATCAGCAGCGATAGCATCTTCGCTGCCATCGAAGAATGGAGGGTTCAGGCGCTTGAAACTGTTCGCTGTACTGTTCCCATAATGACCGCCTCTGTTCAGAGCATCTTCCACTGCCTGGTGCAAGAAATCTCCTCGACGATCCTGGGAGCTAATAATGACTTGATGAGACCCACCAAAGTGCCATCATCAGGCTCCGCAGGCTGGACGGACTGAACTGGTAGTTCCCCTTCGGTAGGCATGACTCGGGAGGCTGCTCCTGAGTGCTGGGTCTGATCTTCTGGTTGTTGCTGGTCCACGGGAGGTGCTCCGCCTTGCTGATCGGCAGGTCCATGAACAATACCGCTGAAGAAGATGACATAGGGAACAATAAGGAAGGACCAAGACAGATCAACGATTACAAGCATGTGATCAGGATAAGAATTTTCAGGGATCAAGAGGATACGAGCAGAAATCAAGGATGAGTAAGGATTGTGACATCTATTCGGTAAACCCTCACATATCTTGATTTACAAGACCTACATGGGCTACCACTTAAACCATGTCACGCTCCAGAACCAGAATACTGGAGAGCGGGGGCAGACATAGCCAGCTACGTATAATGAAATGGGATCCACTCTACTATACGATCACGGATGTCTAGATATATGAAGGTTTATCTACAAGCCAACGGTCTCTTAAGGTCATGAACAAGCCTAGTGTCTCAATCACAAACAAATAAGTAAATGTTACAAGATGTAAGATCCCCAAATATACAATAGTAGGGCGTCCCAAATATTACATATTCAGCTGATCATGAAGCTAGTCGTTACAAAATGTGAGGACTAGCAAGAGTTTAGTTATACATGATCAACCCTAGGTTGCCAATCATGTTACAGCCCGTAGGCAGACAGTAAGTAAAATATACACGAGCTAACACTTGCTCGGCGGCTAAACGCCTCAAAAGAATAATTTTACAATAGAGTGGGAGAGCCAAAATAAACCCACTCGTTGCCAGGATTCTCTCTAGAGGTCACCATGTGGCTGAAAGTTCGGTAGATCCTCTGGTGCTGCTCCGAAATCTGGCCATGCAAAACCAGCTGGGTCAGACCCCAGAAAGAGCAAGTGCCACAAAGGAGGCTTCACTTAGGAACTAAAACCAGCATATCATAAATGAATAGCAAGGGTAATTAAAAGATACTGATAATAGCTGAGATAACAATAATATATTGAGCACGAAGAAACCATTGAAGTACTTGTTGGTAAGGTAAAATGTATCAAGCAATGACAGATGATATACGATGAGATGACCATGGGACTATTCAGATAACCAGGTTACAACCCGTAAACCAAACAAGGACCGGGGTTGTAACCCTTCGTCTGAACAGAACTTGGTTTCTCCCACCATTTATCGGCAAGATAACATAAAAAATCAGGACATGTAACAATCTTGTACAGGATCAAGACAAGACTAGACTCCATCCAATCGTTCACGGCCAAGCAATAAATACGCCTTGATACTTTAACTAACTAGGGTTATCACAGGCCTAGTTACTAGCAATATGCAATGAGATGTTCCACCAGCCACAAGCCCTGCAGCTAATCCAGGTTATCTAGGCGACTGGGATTCATTAAACAATTATCAAGAATTATTTGGTAGCTTGGTGTGCAACACATGAAAGTGTACGTAGAAATTGTTTCATGAAGTGTCCCATATGACAGTGGGCTGGAAATGTGTCCTACTCGACGGCATGCTACAAGTCCAAACAATTGTGGCCGGGATAACGGGATCGCCTGTAACTGGGAAAATCTCTTATGACTACTGAATTATTCTAGTTATTAGTCTTAGTCGATTTCAGTGGGTAGCCCTGACCGTGGTACTCAGGGGTCCCAGTCCTAGACATGATGCAAGACAATACTGGTTTATTTGTACAAGCACAATCGTCCACGGTGTCCAGGTCATTCATTCTTGTCGTGTTATGTTAGCCGTCGCAACAGTATTTCGAGAAATATCATGTCAGGTTTATTATGTCAAGAGTGCGCTACGGCAGGCCACTATCAAGAATTATCATGTTAAGTTTGTCAGGTCAAGCAATCTTGTCGGGAGTGTACCACGGCGGGTCACTATCAAGTCATGACATTTATCAAGGAGGGAAGAACTTGCACAATTAAATAATAATATATATATAATATATATATTCTTGAAGCCAAGGAGAAACTCTACAACTTTCATGTTGGGAGTGGGAAGAAATTCTAACCACAATTCAGGCAAATAAAATATTTAAATAATCAAAGTGGACCCCATGCGGTCCAAAAGTGGGAGAACATACTTGCGGTCAAAGAGAGTGGGAGGACACCCATGCGGCCAGCCAAAGCTCATGCGGCCAGAAAATAACTGAAGGGGGGCCATGCGGCCAGCAAGAAATATTCATGCAACCAGAAAAGGTAAGGAGAGAGAAAACCGCAATAAATGCAAGCTTCCACTCAAGCAAAAGAAAAGGGACACGTGGCCACTCAAATACAGAGGCCATGTGGGACTCAACAATTAATGCAGTAAGTAAAGGTTCACGTGAACCATTTAATTTAATGGTTCACGTGGCCAAGCAATGATCACATTATTTTATAATATGCCATCCAAGTATATAAGGCCATGCGGCTCAACAGGTTGCACGTAAATGCATGCAATTATTTAAAAAAAAGGCCATGCGGCCAACATTGAAGTGCCATGCGGCTCATATATTTCCATGCATAAGCTAATGCTAGCAAAGCAACTACATGCGGCTACTCATAAATTTTTCATGCGGCCAACGTAGACATCTCATGCGGCCAAATAATATTCCCTGCGGCTCACTAACTAATAATACATGCAAATGCTTAAGCCATGCAATGCTTAAGTCAACATTAATGCATGCTGGACATGCATTACTTAATGCATTCAAAATGTTTATGCGGCTGGCTCTCCAAGGAAGGACATTTTTGTAAAAAATGCATTAAAATTTGGCATTTTAAGAATGCCCAAAAATGCATTAGATGCATTCCTAAGGACTCATGCGGCTGAGTCTCCCAGGAAAGGCATTAAGCATAAAATATTAAATATTAAAGTTTTAAATGCTTTAAATGCATTTAAGTACTGCATTTAGGAATGCATAGGAATGCATTGGGTATAAAGCTTCTTATGCGGCTGGTTTAGAAAAAAGTAAAATCAATGCATTAGGAAATGCATTCAAAAATGCATTAAAGTAAAGCTGGTTCCATGCATATGCGGCTAGTTGTAGGAAAAGTGTTAGGAAATGTATTAAAGAATTAAAATCTTGAATGCATTAAGAATTGCATAAAGGGACACATCTGAGGATTCCTAACCATATGCGGCTAGGTGTAGGAAATGTATTAAAGAAGTATTTATCAAATGCATTAAAAATGCATTTAATAAATGCTTTTGACAAATGTACTCCAGAACGTGCATTAAGGAATCAAATGCATTAAAGAATTGTGAATGCATTAACAATTGTATTAATAAATGTATTAAAGAAGGCATGCGGCTGAGGTACTTTCTTTAATGCATCAAGTATTTTCAAGACCTACATACGGCTGATGCACATTGCTTTAAAGAATGCATGCAGCTGGATGTTAGTTGTTGCATTAAATAATGTATATGAGCTAAATGCTTGCTATTGCATTCATAGGCCATGCGGCCCATATAGGTGGGCCTATGTGGCTCATAGTGCAATTAATAGCTCACACAGAGAACATGTCCATGAAAAATACCATGGCCTCCATGCTCCTTCAAACAACATTAGGAACCCAAATCCAAACTCCCGTAGGTCAAATTTGGGTAAAATAAAATTCTCTACAACATGGAACCATCAACTGGCAAAATATGCAAGTTTGATAGATCCAAATTTATGAGAACCGAAAATACCACAAAACTAGATCTACAAGAAATTAACCACAGAAATGAAAAGTGCTAAGTACTAAAGTGGGTTAGAAACACATGAGGAAGACAGTGGAACAATAAAAATGGGGTTCCTCCATGAAGCAAGATGTATTTGCCTAAGCTCTCTCTTTCTCTCTCTCTCTCTCTCTCTCTCTCTCCTGGTAGGTGAAGAGTAAAGATGGAGAAGAAAAAATAAGTAATGAGTAATAATGGAAGAGAGAGAGTGGGATTGATATTTATGGTGGGAGTGGTGGTAGGTGGGAGTGGTTCTCCACATGATAAAACAAAACAAGCAAGGTCAAATAAACCGAACCGAACCAAGCCAATGTAATTACCATGATGAACCATAAGCCAATTAAACCAATCAAACAAAATTAACCAAAATTAACTAATCATGATTAACAAAAATACGGGTCCAAAATACGTATATGTACACTAAATACGTATCACGAATTTGGGACACTACACAAACCCGATCTAATCTTCTGGCTCAGGATCCTCGGCCAAGTTTAGATCGGACATACCAGGCAGTCCGTGAGGAGGAAGATATACGAAAATCTCAGGTCCAATCCGCTACTGAGGAGGTGATGGCACTGGCTATCAAGTCTTCACCTCGTATTTCTACTACTTCTAATAGTAGAAACTCAGATTCCAAAGACAAATCAGGTATGATCTGTACTCATTACAAGAAAATAGGTCATGATGTTGCAACTTACTTTGCCAAGATTGGCTATCCAGAGTGGTGGGAGACTCGTCCTTGGCGTAAGGGCGGACGTGGTGGTGGCAGAGGCCCGGCACCACTGCAGAGACGTGATGGGGGACGTGGTGCTGGTGGCACAGGGGTTGTTCATCATGTCGTCGCTGCTGGTCATGGTGTTCCTGCTGGTCTTGTTGGAAGTTCGGTGGATATGATGCATGGAGGGTATCCTTCACCACTCTCAGGTGAACAATGGCAGAAACTGATGAGCTTGATGGGTAACGATAATTCTTCCAACCCTGGTTCTTCAAATTCTGATCGTCTGATGGATAAGAATTCTTTTGTCCCTTGGATATTCGATACTGGGACTACTCTTCATGCGACGGGCTCTCATGACTGTTTAGTTGATTGCTTTGAGGGCCCTGTCTGTCCTGTTATTTTGCTTGATGGAAGCACTATTAAGGCTGTTCTGAGAGGCAAAGTATTTTTGACTGCTTCGTTGGTGTTGAGGGATGTTCTTTATGTTCTGACATTGACTTACAATTTGATCTCTGTCTCCCAATTAATTGGTGCCAGAAATTGTGATATGTTATTTACTCTTGATTTGTGTTTTGTTCAGGACCGAAGTACGAGGATGGTGATTGGAGCAGGTGAACAAAGGGGTGGACTTTACTTCTTGGGGGAGGTTCCAGCTTCTTTGGCTTCTGTGATCCTAGCATGCAAAGAGAGTGATTCCGAGGTATGGCATAATAGACTGGGCATCCTTCAGATAAAGTAATGCAGACTTTACCTTTTCTCTCTGGTAGTAGTGTGTTTTCTCATAAGGCTTGTTATATTTGTCATCAAGCTAAACAGACTCGTGATGCCTTTCCTGATAGTAGTAGTCGTGCTTTGAGATGCTTTGAACTTATACACTGTGATCTGTGGGGACCATATCGTGTTCCGTCATCTAATGGGACACGATATTTTTTGACTTTGGTGGATGATTTTTCTAGAGCTGTTTGGGTTATTTTAGTGACGGATAAGTGTGCTGTTTATTCTATGTTTCTTAAATTCATTGCTATGGTGAAGCATCAGTTTGGGGCTGATATACGTCGTGTGCGGAGTGACAATGGCACTGAACTTGATTGTTTACGAAATTATTTTTCATCTCAAGGTATATTGTTCCAAACGTCCTGTGTTGGGACACCTCGGCAAAATGTAAGGGTGGAAAGAAAACATCGACCTATTTTAAATGTAGCCAGGGCATTGAGATTTCAGGGTTCTCTTTCCGTAGATTTTTGAGGGAAATGTGTTCTGGCTGCATGTTATTTGATAAATAGAACCCCTTCTAGTATCTTGCATTTTAAGTCTCCTTATGAAGTTTTATATGGTTCGGCTCCTTCGTATGATCATCTACGTATTTTTGGTTGTCTGTGCTATGCATATGATTTGAAATCCCGACATGATAAATTTGCTAGCAGACGCAAAAAATATATCTTTGTTGGGTATCCACTTGATAAAAAAGGATGGAAACTGTATGATTTGGAGACTGGTGAATTTTTTGTGTCCCGTGATGTTACTTTTTATGAAAAAGAATTTTCTGGGTGTGGCTCTGCTAGCGAGTTGTCTTCTGCGACACGCCATACATCTGTTGAGGTATCGGGAGAAGATATAGAGGTTTTTGGGATGATGCCGGCTACAGTTGCTGAGGTCGGAGGGGTTGATGGTGGCTCGGCACCGAGTGGCGAGGATGCACAGGTAGATGCAGAAGTATTGACAGGAGAGTCAGCTAGGGGTGATGCGAATACTACTGATTTTACAGGGGATACAGTGTTGCCAGAGGTGCCCGACGAGGTCGTATTGGGAAGAGGAATGAGAAAGAAATCACAACCAGTGCGATTACAGGATTTTGTGACGAATGCTGTTCGAAGTAAAAGTCCCCCCTTCACCACAGTTCATCTGTTTCCGTTACTTCCTCAGGTACTTCGTATCCTCTAACACAATTTCTAAGTTATGACATATTTACTGCTGGACACAAAGATTTTCTTGCAGCTATCACTGCAGGTGTTGAGCCTACTTCATATTGCTAGGTCTCGCGAGATTCGGGCTGGCGCGCGGCTATGTAAACTGAAATACAGGCTCTGAAAGATAATGGAATATGGAGTCTTGTCGATTTGCCTCCTGGAAAGAAAGCATTGGGAAGTAGATAATTGTACAAAATAAAGTACAAATCCGACGGCAGTGTTGAGCGCTTAAAGGCACGGCTAGTTGTGTTCGGTAATCATCAGGTCGAGGGGATCGACTATTCAGAGACATTTGCCCTGGTAGCTAAGATGCCTACAATTCGGACGTTTTTGGCTGTTGCAGCTGTAAGAGGCTGGACTTTACACCAGATGGATGTACATAATGCTTTTCTTCATGGCGATCTGACAGAAGAAGTGTATATGAAGTTGCCGTCAGGTTTTTCGTATAGTGAACCTAACAAAGTGTGTCACCTGCGTAAGTCTCTATATGGATTGAAACAGGCACCACGTTGTTGGTTTGCTAATCTTACTGCTTTCCTGCTATCCTAAGGATTTATTCAATCTCATTCCGATTATTCTATTTTCTCTCTTTTTATAGGGAAGGTAGAGTTGCATGTTTTGATCTACGTGGATGATATGATTGTGTCTGGTAATGACTCAGGTGCTTTAGATGATTTCAAAAAGTACCTTAGTTCTTGCTTTCACATGAAGGACCTTGGTGTGTTGAAGTACTTTCTTGGCATAGAGGTGGCTCGGAGTGCAGAAGGCATTTTCTTGTGTCAAAGAAAGTATGCTTTGGACATCATTTCAGAATGCGGCTTGATGGGGTCTCGACCTGCTGGCTTTCCCATGGAGCCCAATCACAAGCTGGCAGAATCGACTAGTCCAAAGATGACGGATGCAGAGCCTTATCGGAGGCTGGTTGGGAGGTTGATTTATCTATCATTTACTCGCCCTGACTTAGCCTATGCTGTGCATATCTTGTCTCAATTCTTACAGGAGCCTCGACAAGATCATTGGCATGCTGCTTTGAGAGTTGTCAGATATCTCAAACATGCACCAGGACAGGGTATTCTTTTGAAAGCTGATTGTGATCTCCGTCTTTCTGGTTGGTGTGATTCCGACTGGGACAGCTGTTCCTTGACTCGCCGCTCTGTTACAGGATGGTTGGTGTTTCTGGGGGGGTCTCCTATTTCTTGGAAGACCAAGAAGCAACCAACTGTTTTCCGATCTTCCGCTGAAGCTGAATATCGATCTCTCGCTGCGCTTGTTTGTGAGTTGAAATGGTTGACGGAGTTATTGGTGTGTTTGGGCGTTCGTCAGGAGTCTGCTATGTCGGTGTATTATGACAGTCAGTCAGCTCTGCACCTTGCTCAGAACCCGGTGTTTCATGAGCGCAGTAAGCATATTGAGGTGGATTTGCATTTTGTTCGCGATGCTATTAGATATGGCACCGTAATAGCCTCGCATGTTCCTACTTCTACTCAACTGGCTGATATCTTCACTAAGTTCCTTGGAAAGCAAATGTTTGATTCTTTCCTTCCCAAGTTGGACATTTGTGACTTGCATGCTCCAACTTGAGGGGGGTGTTAGATTGTTAGATTATATTTGTAATGTAAATATGGTCCATAAGTCCAAGTCCAAATGTAGACACTATATATATTGTAATAAATCCTAGCAATGAGAACAAGACATTATTATTTCCTACATCTTCCAAAAAAAAATTTAAATATCATATTATTTTCATATTATGTTTATTCCTATTTCGTTTTAGCATATTAATTCTTTATTATATTTCTAGTCATTTCTTACTTTGATGTAGGCTAATGTTATCGGAGGATTCTATGATGCATGTGGACTAGCGTTCTCAGAGGATGTTATGTTGGCTCTTCACTTGTGATCTTTCTTTAGTTTTGGAGAACGTAGTTTGGTGGTAACTTCTCTCGCTATGTTGTGCTTTGGTGATTGTGTTTGTATTTTAGGTAGGGTCCGACTAAACACATTCCACCACTTACTTTACACATTTCAATTTTTCTTAAAAAAAAATCTATTCTATCCTCCCCCCGCTCCGCCGACCCCGACCCCGCCTCCTCCTCCCGATCCTCTTCCTCCTCCTCCTCCCGAGCCTCCTCCGCCTCCCACCTCCTCCTCGGAGGAGGAGGATCAAGTGAGAGGAGGTGGAGTCGGAGGAGGAGGAGGAGGAGGAGGAGGAGGAGGGGGCGGGAGGAGGAGGGAGGGGCGGGAGGCGGAGGGGTCGGAGTCGGGGTCGGCGGAGCAGACGGGAGGGTGAGGGTGAGGGTAAAATAGAATTTTTTTTATTTTAAAAAAAAATAGAGTGTGTAAAGTAAGTGGTGGGATGCGTTTAGCCGGACCCTTTAGATATTGTTATGGTAACTCGGACTTCGACTTTTCTAACTTCTTCTTCTTTAAAACTTATATTATGTGTAAATAGTTTCTTGAAGTCATAAAATTGACTTATGACTTCAGAGTTTGGGAGCCTCCTGACACCAGGATGCCCATTTTTTAGTATTACGCTCATGCAACTACTATGCTAATTTTTAACTAAAATATTCTGATTTTAACATATGTATAAGTTTTTATCCTAAATATCAAAATTAACAACTTGCTAGATTAAGCTATAACTAGCAAGAAAATACTTTGAAAGTTACTGCCTCTATGTCGTTATATAATGGTAGCCTTCATATTTCCATATTTTATAATGATACCGTACTTGTATACAGTAGCAAGTGGCAAATCTCAAGGTGTGACTTCGACCGGGCGGCCCGGTCGACAGATCGGACTCGGTCTGATCAAAAACGGTATGGACCAAACCGAGCCCATTCAACGACCCGGACCGGTCCGGCCCACTAATCCAGCGGGTCCGGACTGAATTGTGCCTTTGGACCAGCAAGCCCAGACCGGCCCGGCCCGGTTTGACCGCGGGTCCGACCCTATCAAATCCGTCGAACTCGATCGGGCCGGCCCGGACCGGCCCGGTCCAGGCCCGATCCATCCCTTTTTTTTTTTTAAACTGTTGGGAAGGCCAAAAGATCCATTTACCCTATGGTTGTTTTTGACTGCTTTAAGGATATTTTGCTAAAAAAGACCAAAAGTATCCTTATAACAACTATATTTTGAGGGTAAAATAGGACATTTTGTATCAAAATTCATGAAATTATACACAACTATTTCTTCCACTCTTACAAAATATACATAGCAATTCTCAAAAGATTGAACAACAAGTTGCTGGGTTTTGAAGTATAAATTTTTGTAACCAAAGTACAGTGTTCTTGAGGCTTCAACTTCTGCAAAAAAATTTGGAGTTTAACATCTCTTCCCTCAAGTTGGCTTTCCAAGTAATTTTAAATTTAGAGATTTTTTTTTCTTTGATTTTTGATTTTTCTTTCTCTCTCCCTCTCTTTTTGGTAGATAATTTTTTTTTTCCTTTCTTCTTTTACAAAAAATTAATTTTCAAGATATGGATGCTAGTGGCTCTAACCAACCTTACTAAGGTGATTCAGAACAAAATTTTGCTTACTACGCTGATTTATTTGAAAATAATCATATTGCTAATTCTGTGCTACCGATACAAATGTCACCTCCTGGAGTTAGGAGTATGGCTACAAATATTGTAAACATGGAGAAATCAGTGGTATGACAATATAATGAAAATATATTTGTTACTGATAGTGAGGGCGCACCGGTTTTAGATCCCAAAAACTAAAACCAATTGCTAAAGGTGCACAATGTAATAAATGTAAGAAAATATTTAAATGGAAAAAGAATGAGGGCACGCGTACATTGAAACTATTACACTAGTTATGGTAAGAAAATAAACTTGTACATTTTTTACAATTCATTTACAAATGAAATATCAATTTACAACTTCTACGTTTTATTACAAAGTTTATGGAAGAAAATACTTGTACATTTTATAACAAATTTTATGGAAGAAAATACTTATTTTTAGTTCATGTATGGTTATAACATTATTTTAAGTTTCTTCAGTTTCTTTTGAGGTTTTTTGAGTTTTTGCAGTTTTTTTTTTTCATTTTTATTAGTTTTTTAAGTTCTTTAAGTTTTTTTTCCATCATTTTAACTTTTTTTTCCCTTTTAAGTTTATTAGTTTTCTTTTTCTTTTTGCAAACTTTTTTTCATTTGCTTTCAGTTTTGTAAGTTCTTTAATTTTTCCTCTTTGTATTTGTTTTCCATTTTTTTTTTCTTTTTTAAATTTTTTTCTTAAAACATATAAAAGAATTGGTTTTTTAAACCCAAATCGGACCGGCCGGTCGCCCAAGCCCGGTTCAGACCGGTCCGTTGAAAATTGAGCCATTGGTCCAAGATGCGTTCGGGGTTCAGAGAACCGATCTGACCCGGACCAGCCCGCACACAATTTCTGGTTGAGCCTGACCCGGCCTGGCCCGGTCAAAACCAGGTTCGGGTCGGCCGAAGTGACACTATAAGGCAAATCTGCGAAAGTTCAAAATATTTTGTTGCTAATTATAATAGTTTAGGATAACAATTTATCAATTTTGATAGGTTAAGATAGCAACTTACAAATTTGCAAAATTTTGGGATATTTAGTTCAAAATATTTAGTGAGCTTGCATTTTGTCTCCTACATATTGAGTTATATATTATCCTAGAGACACATAAATGAACCAATTTACACCGACAATATTGAGTTATATATTATCCTTGATAGCTTGACTTCTTCCATTGTTTGAATGTTGACTTTTTCTCCTGATGACATTTGACCAGATCTGACAATCTGATTAGCTTTCGGGGGCTTCGTCCCTACTCGGTCAGCGGAACTCCCGAGTTCGTAGTCCTGGAGATGTCGTGGACGATTCATAAAAGTATTTGGACTAACAATATCTTTGGTCCATTATGATTTTTCATAATTCTTTTGTTAATATAATCTTGCTTAGAGCTTTTCTATATAACAAATGTTAGACAAACAAAACGATATACATAAGAGCAAGGATGATAAAATTTATGCATAGTAGAACTATACCAATTTATATATTAACAATATAGTGATAATATAATTATTAGTAATTTTATAATACTAAACTTAGTCGATTTATTATAATAGAAAAAACTTAATTAAATTATTTGGACTAACCCATGTGCCAACAAAACTAAAAACAACTGAACTCCGAAAATAAGGTTGCATATGCGCAAGGGAAATGGACTTCCGAACCACTTTCGCATCCAAACATAGCATAAGTCAAAAGTAACGACAACCTTAATAGTTTACACAACAAGTGGGCCTAGAAGAAAAAAAAAAAGTCTTGCCCTAACTTAGGAAGACTCATGAATTTCAACCTATTTTTCTTTTCAAAAGAAAAGGGAAGAAGAATCCAAGC
The DNA here is from genome assembly GCA_029216955.1 of Iris pallida. Taxonomy (NCBI): domain Eukaryota; kingdom Viridiplantae; phylum Streptophyta; class Magnoliopsida; order Asparagales; family Iridaceae; genus Iris; species Iris pallida. The sequence continues at coordinate 9,091,937 of JANAVB010021399.1, forward strand.
GGTAAACAACACTTTCATTGGACCCCTTGATGTTTTACAACACTTAATAATTGACATAAAGGAATGTTTCAAAATAAATATGAACTAGGAAGAATACTTTTAGGTAGAGAAAATTATACTATTCGTAAATTAGCCAAAAGTTGAGATTACATAGGAGATTATGTTCCCTATAGTAGTTTTTTTTTTCTTCTTTTGTCTGTAGGTGAAAGTATGTTCTTTAATACCAACTAGACAAGTGATGTGTCGGAGTATCGCCAAACTTCCACATGTAGCTCTTAATTAACCTCTAGTTTACTATTAAAATGACAAAATCTTGCTTATTCTAAGTGGTTAGCTGGCTCTTGGCTATACACACAATACTAATTCAAAATTATTATTATTATTTGTCTAAAATTATGTTAATGAAACAACTCACAACAACTAGTTGCTCCTGATATTATGTTGATACTAAATTGATTGCTTTACTCTTTCACCTATATATCACATTATTTGTATTCTTCACTGTAAGTATTGAAAGATAATCCGCATTACTTTTTAACTTGTATAAATGTACGTGTTACATAGATTATTATTAAGAAGGCTAAAAGGTTGTTGTAATTTTTATTAAACTATATAGAAAGACCATATGACTATTTAGGAATTATCAAATGATCTCTCTCATAATTATCTAACTGGTCCTATTAACTTTAATAAACAACTTTAATTAGTAGACATATGTAAGAATATATTCGGAACTCAATTTTTTAGGGTTAATTGTATTTTGATACCCTCAACTATTTCAGTTTGATACTTTAAACTTTTTTTGGTACAACTTGATACCTTGAAAAAATTAGACAAAAATATCGTGTGCATCCCTCTCTCTTTCTCTCTCTGCCCCCACCCTCGACAGCCCTCCCCCCACCCCCTGCAGCCGCCTCCCCCCCCCCCCCCCCCGGCCGCTCTCAGCGTCCCCAAGGCCGCAACACCAAGCCATGCCCCCCATCCACGCCGGCAGCAACACCCCCGTTGCCCCCAACCCTAACCCTGCACGCTGTTGCTCAGCCCCGCAACCCCTACGATGTTGTGCCGCCGCCGATTCCGTTGTACAGCCATCGGAATAAGGAGGTGGTACAGCCGACTGAAGCGGCAGCCGAGAGAGGAGAGGGAGGCGGAGGGGTGACGGCGGGGTGGAGGGGTGCTGGTGGGCCGGGGGTGGGGGCAGGGGGGAGGGTTGGGGTGGAGAAAGATGAATAATTTTATCTTTTTTAAAATTTTGGGTATCAAATTAAAAATATTGAATACTTGGTGGTATCAAATTGTCGAGTAAAAACGTTTTAGGGTATCAAATTGAAATACTGAAAATAGTTGAGGGTATCAAGTTACAATTAATGGTATGTTCGAATGCCCATTAAAACTCACATTTTGATTTAAAAAGTTATGCAGCTAATAGATTGTGTCTGGCAAGTGAGATTTTAGAATGTACACTTCAAGAAAAAAAATCGTAAACAATTTTTAAACATCTCTTTTGAAGAGCAACAAAAGTTATTTTCTCAACCAATATTTTTGCCACGTCATCCTCTCTCTCTCTCTCCTCACATCTCACATTCACAGGGGTCACAGGGGTCCCTCCCTCCCCCCGCTCCCATCTCTCTCCACACAAAGTTAAGATAGCCCCTCTCAAGGAACTGGGCGCCCCCGCCGCCTGAGCTCCATCGGAGCTCGTCTCCAAGGACTCACTTGCCACTCTAAGCTCGCATCGGAGGAACTGGGCACCCCTGTCGCCGGAGTCCCGTCGGAGCTCGTCTTTGAGGATGTTGAGAATCAATAAGGGACTTTAGTCCCACATTGGAAAATGTAGTATGAAGAGGAGTTTGAACCTCTATAAGTAGCAAGTAGTAGCCCATCAATAAAATCATCCATTATTCATTTTCTACATGGTATCGAAGCCATAACCATCCGCCCCTCTCCCAAAAAAAAATTTTTCTCACCCGGCTCCAGCGGCTGCCCCCCCCTCCGCCTCCCCGGCTCCAGCGGCCCCCCGGCTCCAGCGGCGCCCCCCCTCCCAAGCTCCAGCGGCGCCCCCCCCTCCCCGATCTTTTTTGTTTTGTAATTTTTTTTTATGTAATTTTTCTTGTTGTTTTGTAAAAAAAAAAGAAAAAAAAGAAAAAAAGAAAAAAAGAAAAAAAAAAGTAAAAAAATGGTGTTCTGTCGTCTGGAGTGAACAAATGAACACATGCTTTATTTGTTCCTCGATCTTCACATCGGGATCTACACAGAGAATGATCGTGTTTTCTCCTGTGCCCTGACGTGTTCACTTTACATGCGCATAGCGCATTCGTAGAGTAGAAGACGACGAAGCTGCCGACGAAGACGACGACTAGCAGTTAGCAGCTGCCGCCGCCGCCGACGACGACTAGAGATACAGTTGAAGAGGCCATGGATTCGATCGCTGGAAAACTGACAGCATAAGAGATGAAGGCCTTGGTTGATGATATCTTGTCGAAGAGATTGACCGAGGTGACCCCTGGTGTGACCCATACTGATGTGGATCCGTCATCCTACAAAATGGGGAAGTTGGAAAAGCTAGAGACGAAGTTAGAAGGAACGTCCAACTACTTGAAATGGTCGCGGCAGGCGATGCAGACGTTGAAGGGACGTGGCTTGTTTGGTTATGTCAATGGCCAATCCAAGGCACCTGTTGATCCCTCCTCAAAGGTGTTTGCTATTTGGAAGATTGTCAACAACGTAGTGGCTGGGTGGTTGACAGCCTCCTTGACCGACCAGGTGTCGGACAATGTAGAGGCAATGGAGGGTGCTGCTGATATCTGGCGGACTTTGAAGGATATATACTCAGGCTCGGGCAACCCTATGCGGGTCTTCCAACTACAAGATGAACTCGATAGGGTGGCACAAGACGAACGTAACATCTCTGAGTATGCAGCTCTGTTAAAAAAGTACTGGTCTGATCTGGATCACTATGATCCTCTTGGGATGGATGATGCACAAGTCGAACCGGCATTTGCAAAGCATTTTCAGACGTTCCTGGTGTATATTTCGCGGCAATGGATGATGAAGTTCTTGAAGGGGCTCAACCCTGGGTTTGAGCAGAGAAGGAATGTACTACTCGCACAACCTACGCTTCCAACCTTAGAAGAAGCCGTAGCTGCCATGGCACAAGAAGAAGTTTGATTGAAGTTAATGCCCAACAGGGGCTACTTCCAGGGGGAGCAAGTTGTTGTTGAAAAGTCTGCCCTTGTCGTCTTCAATCAGCCTCCCTCTGCGGGCGGTATTTGCCACAACTGTGGTGACTCGGAACATTATATTAGATTTTGTCCAAAACCCCTGCGAGGTCAGTCAAATGATCGCGGACGGGGCCGTGGAGGACGTCGTGGTGGTAGAGGTAGAAGGGGAAATTATTTTGGAGGACACAAAGCAAATCTTGCGAAAGAAGGGGAAGACATTTAATTGGCTGAAATAACCCCTCTTGAGAGGGAGTTCATTGCGAGATTACGAGGCACGAAGCTGGATTCGGACGACAGTCAAGTTACTCCTGGGGCGTCATCTATCTCAGGAGATCATATCACTTGCTTTGCCCAAACCAGCACAGGTATACCTGTGCGTGCTCTTGCATATGTCCATCAGCCAGATTGGATTATGGACTCTGAGGCATCTCGACATGTCACGGGGTCCCGCGGTGAGTTCCAGGACTATACTCACCTACCGATGCCGAAGAGTATTCAGACTGCTAATGGTACCTCTAGACCTGTCATGGGTAAAGGCACTGTCGCATACACCCCTTCCCTCACTCTCACAATTGTCTTACATGCTTCATCTTTTTCTGTCAATCTTATATCTATTAGTGCTATTATCCTTGACCTAAACTGTATTGTTTTCTTTAACATTCCTACGGTAACTTTTTAAGAAAAGGGGACACGACGACTAGGGACTGGCACATGGCATAAGGGGCTGTGGTACTTGGACAGGATCGGACTGGACGAAGCATTGGCCTCTCTAGTAGCAGACGCACAACTGGATACTTCACGTCGCAGTGTAGAAGATGAATTACTACTCCACCACCAACGTGTCGGGCATTCTTTCTTTCAAGTTATTAGTCGAATGTATCCGTCCTTATATCAAAGGGCTGATAAAGAGAAGTTATTTTGTAATACATGTGAGTTGGGAAAACATACCAGGAGCTCGTATGCGAGCTCAGGGAATAGAAGTTTTGCTGCATTTGATATGATACATTCGGACGTATGGGGCCCTTGTCCTACAACCGGTATTAACGGTTTTAGATGGTTCGTCACTTTTATTGGCTATTATACCCGCGTGACATGGGTCTACCTTATGAAGAATAAAAGTGACATCCTTGGGGCTTTTCAGGATTTTTATCGCCGGGTGGAAACATAATATAACGTTAAAATAAAGTGTTTTCGGTCTGACAATGGGACAAAGTATACTAATAAGAGGGTTGCTGAGTATTTATCTACTCATGGAATACTACATCAAACTTAATGTGCCTATACACCAGCACAAAATGGCGTGGCCGAACGGAAGAACAGGTACCTACTGGAGGTCGCACGGACGATGATGCTGGCTATGAATGTCCCGAAACACATATGGGGGCAAGCTGTATTGACGGCCTCTTATCTCATCAACAGAATGCCGTCTCAGATATTGGACTGGAAGACACCGTTAGAGATGCTTACTGGTGCAACTACATACACTGTTCCCCCAAAAGTATTTGGGTGTGTGTGTTTTGTCCAAGATAATAGGCCAGGAGTTGGCAAACTAGATCCAAGAGCGGTTAAGTGTGTATTTGTCGGGCACACAGCGACTCAGAAGGGATACACATGTTGGAGCCCAGTTGAGCGGAAGATGTTTGTTAGCATGGACGTTACATTCAGAGAACTTGAACCATACTATGGTTCGGATGCAGGTTCGGCATTTGGTGACACACCTAACACAGAGGGTGTTAGACGTGAGGGGGAGATAATAAGTCCGAACGTGGTAGTCAGATTGGTCCCGTGCCCAGTCGTAGAAAATTGGACAAAAGGGGAAGATAGCAGCGACTCTAATACGGAGAATAAAGAAGAAAATACATATGTTACGCAGGGGGAGACAAGAGAAAAGGAGCCCAGTACTGTACAGTGTCCATTGTCTATTGTGCCGTGCCCATTGTCTAGTCCCTCGTCTACTTCTGCCCCAACTCTTGAAGATGTTGCCCCCACACTGAATCACTCGGATTCTGATACGAATCTCTCTGACTCGGATGGTATGATCTCTCCAACACCTATTGCTCCCTCTCCACCACCTATTTCTTCCTTAAGGAGATCTTCTCGCATCAATGCAGGTAAGGCTCCTAGTCATTATGATGATTATGAACATGACATTGCCAATTTCTTGTCTTATTCTAACATTTTTCTGAATTATCGAGCCTTCATTGCATCGTTAGACTCTACTTCTTTATCTAAGTGTTGGCAAAAAGCAAAGAAAGATCCAAGGTGGAAAGCTGCAATGATGGAAGAACTTGGGATACTAGAGAAAAATAAGACATGGGAGCTGGTTCCATTGCCCAAAGGGAAGAAAACTGTGGGATACAAATGGGTGTACACAGTGAAAGAGACACCAGAAGGAAAAGTAGAACGGTACAAGGCGAGGTTGGTTGCAAAAGGATATACACAATCATATGGCATCGACTATGATGAGACGTTTGCCACGGTAGCGAAAATGAACACGGTAAGAACTCTGGTCTCCGTTGCAGCAAACTATGGGTGAAAGCTATACCAATTATATGTTAAGAATGCATTTCTCCACGGGGACCTGCAAGAAGAAGTGTACATGGAGCTCCCGTCAGGATGCTACGCGACAGAATCAGACGGAGGGACGTCGCGTAGAAAAGTGTGTAAACTAAAGAAGTCGCTATACGGGCTCAAGCAATCTCCTCGAGCCTAGTTCGACAGATTCAAAAAGGCTGTTACTGGCTTGGGATACCATCAAACAAATACAGATCATACAGTCTTTTTTCAGCATGCAAGAGGCCATATTATTATACTTGCTGTATATATGGATGATATAGTAATCACAGGTGATGATGAGGCCGAGATCACTATGCTAAAATCAAAACTCGTAAAGGAATTTGAGGTGAAGGATTTAGGAGTGATGAGGTACTTTCTGGATATCGAGGTGTGTGACGGCGAACAAGGAATTTCTTTCACAAAGAAAATATGTACTAGATCTGCTGAAGGAGACAAGGATGCTGGGATGCAAAGCAGCAGTCACTCCGATTGACTAGAAGTGCAAGTTGGGAGCAGAACAGGAGAGCCAGTTGATCGTGAAAGGTATCAAAGACTTGTAGGGAGATTAATTTATCTGGAGCACACTCGCCCTGATATCTCATTTACGGTGAGTGTAGTGAGTCGCTGCATGCATGATCCAAGAACGGGTCATATGGAAGCAGTGTTTCAGATCTTGAGATATCTGAAAGGGACGCCGGGAAAAGGGCTATGGTTCAAGAAAAATGGACGCATAGAAGTTGAGGGATACTGCGATGCAGACTGGGCGAGTTGCATAGACGACAGAAGGTCTAGCACGGGTTATTGTGCCTTTGTAGGAAGAAACCTGGTCTCATAGAGAAGCAAGAAACAGTCAGTGGTAGCACGGTCGTCAGCTGAAGCAGAATACAGAGCAATGGCTCTGGGAGTATCAAAATTACTGTGGGTGAAAGCACTGCTGACAGAGTTGAAGCTAGATACGGGAGCACCATTACATCTTATGAGCGATAGTCAAGCTGCAAAAAGTATAGCCAACAATCCAGTTCAGCACGACAGAACGAAGCACATCAAAATCGATCGATTCTTCATCAAGGAGAAGCTGGAACAAGGGATACTGAAGATTGACCATGTTCGCTCAGAAGAACAAGTTGCAGACTGTCTAATTAAAGGTCTTAGTTTATTGAGTCTGTCAAAGCTATGTAACAAGATGGGAATGATTAATATCTATCGCCCATCTTGAGGGAGAGTGTTGAGAATCAATAAGGGTCTTTAGTCCCACATTGGAAAATATAGTATGAAGAGGAGTTGGAACCTCTATAAGTAGCAAGTAGTAGCCCATCAATAAAATCATCCATTATTTGTAAAACCCGCAATATAGGTATTATTGGATTTTTGGAATTAATCGAATTTTAGTTGATTATTAGATTTTGGTTGCCTTAGAGTATCCCTAGTTAATTGGTTAGCTAGTTAGGTTTATTATTATTATTATTATTATTATTATTATTATTATTATTATTATTATTATTATTGTTATTATTATTATTATTTTAGTTGAATCAATTATTTTAAAATAAATTAATTGGATTTTTGATTGTGGCCCTGTTCCGATCCCGTGCCCGGTGTCCGACTCCGAGTTCGAACTTGATTTTCTAAAACCCCCCACGACCTGGACAACAGCCCCCCCTATTTCTCCATAACCCCCTCTTCCCCACGTCCACACATCTCCCTAAAAACTACCATTTTCTCTCAAATTAACACACTCTCTCTCTCTCTCTCTCTCTCTCTCTCTCTCTCTCTCTCACTCTAACCTACCAGCATCATCTTCCCTTCACCCTTCTTCTTCCCAAAATTCCAAACCCACCACCATTATCCACCACCATCTCCGGCCGTCTTCCGGCCGACCGTGACCCGCGCCAGCCTTCGCCGGCCGGCCCATCGGTCGCGTGCTCGCTGCCGCTCGGCTCCTCCGACCCCGTTCCCCTCGGCCAGCCCACGACCGCCATCCGGCCGACCCTCCCGCCGGCGCTAACCCGCGCGCCCCTCCGCGCGACCACGCCCTCCCCGGCGGCCCCGGTCCACCCGAGCGCCCAGCTCATCCTCGACCCCAGTAGCCCGTGGCCTCCGCTCGCCAGAGCCAGCGCCTCCGTCCGCCGTTCCAGACCCCCTCGAGCCCGACGCCAGCACCTCCGCCCGCTTTCCCCTGTCTGGAGCCGAGCCCTAGCTCCGGCCGTCCAATCCGCCTCGGCTTCGTCTCCTAACAACCCCCTGCGAGCTGTCCCATGGCCGCTGCCCCTGTGGTCGAGCTGTCCCGAGTCGATCCCTGTCCGCGCTTTCCGCGGCCTCATCGATCCCCTGACCCGTGGCCCCTCTCCTAGCGCTGACCTGCGGGTTTCCCGACCCGCTGTCCCGCGGTGCCCTCTGGCGTTCTGTTCTCGTGTCGCTGCCGCGTGGATTATTCATTTTTCTCCTAATTTTTATTTGAAAGCTCTAGCCGAGCAATTGAGGTATAACTTCGTGTCCCCGTGTCCCTCCTGTAGATAGTCTGTGATGACGCGATCCCGACCCCGACGCGGGAATCGGTTTTACTAGTTGCGCTAGAGGATATTTCTTCCGAGTTCGGCTCGGATTGGTTTCTGTGGATTGTTTCTAATTAGCTTGCTTGGCTAATGTTTATATCCTGTGGGGTAGTGATTATTTTCGGATTGGTTCTGTGGTTATTTTATATCTTATTTAGTATGCTCTATTTTTGGCCGTGGCTTATTATTTTGGGTTGGATATTTATTTTTGGGTTGGTAATTAGTGATCCCTAGTTTGGGATATTTATTTGTGTTGTGGATTGGCATCCTCCCAGGATTGGGTTGTCCCAGTTACAAAGGAGGTGCTGCCAAAATTTTTGGAAAGGTTTTCAAAATAAAAGTATTTAATTAAATTTAGTAAATTGGTAAATAAAAATCTATTTTTCAAATCTGGTCCTTGAAAATGATTTATAAATTTTTTTGTTGGCTTTAAACGTAGATTTTGTGAGTTGTATCCCCTGTTAGGCGACGACCGCATCGGTCGGATGAGCCTCGGCGAAACGCAAACGCTACAGGGTTTCCTGTACGTTGAGGCGTTATCCAGCAACATGAGATTGCATGACCAAGTCTGAGACTCTTTAATTTTTAATTTAATTATAAATTATTTTAGAACCGGTACTGCTTTTAGTATTTATGGTGCAGGACCTCGGCCTACTGTTTGGATCGTCCGCGGCACTCAGAGCTCGCCTTAGGATTAATTAATTTATGTAAATAATTTGTAAGGGCATAAGCCCAGTTTTTCTTTTATTTTTCTGTGACCATGTATTGCGTAGCGTAGTTTTTATTATTTTTCTGGAATGATGATTTCGCCGTTAAACGCGTAGAGTATAAAATGGATATATATTTTATAAAGAAAATTAATAAGTTTTCTCATAATAAATAACCTGGTAATTTAGCAATTCACATGTTTTCTCATTTAAAAGAAAAAGTCTAGTTTTATATAGATATATACTTAAAATACAAAGTTTTGCCAAATTAACCGGTAATTGCTATTTTTCCCAAATTAATCAGTAACCGACTTATTTAATTAAAATGATAAACGAATGTAGTTTGCGATGTTAGACAATTTTCCGGTAGATTAATTAATAACTTAAAACCTGACTAGGGTCTGCTTCTAGAGATTGTAACTAGCACACCTAGAATGGTTTCATTATGGTTCTAAGTTAAGGTTCTCAACTGTAGGATCTCGGAGACATACTTGACTTCCTCCTCGGTACCGACTTTCCCGATCCAGTCAATCAACAGAGGCAAGTTACGGTTATATTTTCTTGTATTTTATTTAGCAATTGTCAAGTTGCATATTTAAACCACATTGCTACATGGAACCCCCTCCTAGGGTTCAAATATTGATTGTGGGGATTGGAGAAATAGTGTAACGTTTATGACCAATACCCCCTATATTGTATGATTGTGCGAGCTTACCCCTCTTACACACGGGGATAAGCTGTATCGCGTCGCTAGGACGCTATTGTACAACCCAAGCCGGCCATAGACGATTACACATTCAAATCACATTATTTTAAATTGTTAAATTGTTGAAAAATATTGTTTCAACTGTTTAGCCTGCACTTTTCTATTATTATTTGAAATGTGAGATACATATTCGTACTTGGTCCCTCCTGACTGAAAACCCACATTTTTAGATGATATTGAGGATGCTGAGCTATTGTACAATAGCTACTATGACCCGATTTTGTATCCTATGGTGTTGCCAGAGTCCCCCTTGGAGGACGCAGAACCTGAGACCGATGAGCCGACCGCCTAGCTAGTTGTTTTCCAATTTTCTAGTTTTTTTTGGAGTTTTGTTATTCTGAATTCAGTACTTTATTTCAGTTCTTTTATTTCCAGTTGTACTTTTCAATTGTTGAATAAAAAGTTTTAAAATTTTCGTGTATTGAGTTATGACAAAATGTATAGATATTGTTGTGAATACCTGCATATAGAACAGCTTAATGCCGCCGTCTCACAACGGTGCAGGCTGGACATGATCCGGTTCGACCCAATAATTTGGGATCGGGTCATGAAATGTTTTTAGTGGTGGCCCATGCAGGTCCAATCAACAACTTAAGTGAACATATCTAGAAATAATTAGAACACTAGAACATTGATTTGTCACAACATAGGTCCGAATTATATATATATATATATATATATATATATATATATATATATATATATATATATTTGTTTGATTATAGACTGGTAGACTACCTTGCTTATGTTTTGCATCCTAAACCTTATCCAGCATATGCCGATTGTATGGTGGTCTATTTTACTATCTACTTTACTTTCTAGATTTTATATATATCTTTTAGTGTTTCTTGGCTTTTTGGAGGTTATTTTCCTCCATATCCTTATCATACTCCAGTATTCCTTAGCATCCATACTCTTTTGTTATTTGTGGATTAGGATTAGAATTTTCCCAATCTCCTTTTCAACAAACATATTTCAAAATTTTCAATTAGTTGATCAAATCATACTTCTCTATCTTTATTTAGAATCTAGATCTATTTCACTATTTAGAGTTCAAATTCTTTTCTAGCAAACTTGGTAAACTTTTATCTATCCAGAGTATTTTTACGACTAGTGTATCCAACCATTTATCTTGACATTATTTTCAATTGACTTTCTTGGGACCAATCCCGAACCAAATCCTTCTGGAACCATAAAGCCCCAAGGTTAATTATTACTAAAGGAATTGGTTCAACTTAGCTTGTTCATGAATCTTCCAAGGAAATTATTTTCCAAAAATAATTCCAATATTGATTGATATTTCCTAAGTTATTCTAAGACCAAGAATATTTTCATTTGTTGACTTCCTCCACTCAACCGAAAACCTTACTCTCTCTACGAACTTCTTGATCAGTTCAAGGCCTAGAAAGCTTTTAAACTCAATGCTTGAGTATCATGAAGCAGGAACGGTCAGAGAATTGAGTCTATTCTAAAATTGAATTTTTTTTTTGTCATTGGAAAACTTTTTGAATTGTTGAATTATCCCTTTGAAATTCCCATGGACAAAGTTAAGATAATATTCAGAGACCTAATATGACTTCGCACATATGCGTCACAACCATCTATTTGAATTATAGAAACTGCGAGTATACTGCAGCCAGTTGCGTACTGGCGGGGCATAGACTCTAAGTTGAAGTGATTCAGGTGTTGATAGGTTTTTTTTGGATATTATTGAGACTACGTCCTAAATGCATCAGATTTGTCTCCTATGTTGTTCAGCCAGGAAATGGATAAAGTTGATAGACTACTCAAAAATCTATTATTATCCAAGTTATGGAGCCAAATTTTACTGCAGTCAGGTGCACTTTGGCGAGGCATGAATTTGAGGCAAAGTGACTTCGGATATATTTCGGTTTTTGAATATTATTAAAACTATATCCATAATATGGTTGTCTTTTCTGCACCATCAAATTATTCTGACTGTTGTGTGATTAAAGGATTTGTATTTTTAATGGCTTTCCATTTTTAGTAATTTCTTATCACGGCCAGAAAGGATCGATTTTCTATAAAAATTGTACTTGATTTTTCCTAGAACTATTTAGGACCATATCAATTTCTATTCACTCAATCTCTTTCCTGTTTCAACCTTAGTATGTTGTATATATATATTTTTATATTGATTTAATCATTTATTTATTTATTATTTTTTTTAGTTACATATTCTGGAAGCTGTGGATAGTTATGGTTAGCTTTATATATTAAATAGTTGATATACATCTTGTACATGACTATATGTTAATAGTTGATAGCTATATGCAGGAGAAAAATAGATTGTTACCTATCTCATTTCTAGTAAGGGCATATTTGGGATCAATATTAGTTAGCTAAAGGGTAGGAAAGGTAGAAGAATACCTTGAGAAAGCTAGTCTTGAGAGAGTGGTATGTCTTAACTTGTGACTTATACGGGTTATAACTGTTGGTAGTGCTCACCAGTGCCTAAACCTCATTCAAACAAATGAAGATATTTGGCGGTTTTAAGTTTTATGATTAAAGGAAGAGTTACCGGAAGATAGACGAAACATAGTAGAGTTTAGGATTTGGTAATGTTCTCCCATGGAGGAAGTGAATTTGGATATATATATATATATATATATATATATATATATATATATATATATATATATATATATATATATAAACATGTGAATATAATGATCAAGTAAAGAAACACTTGACGATGATCAACTTTTATGGTTAGATGACTACTATACCTAGAAGGGACGGATATAGCCATGGAAGGAATAACACGAGCAATGGAATGATAGGTTCTAGAGAAGGAATAAGCAGAGAGGATTTGAGAAAAGACCATTGGCATACAACTTTGGAAATGAGCAATTGAATTTGCAATTTTTACCAAACATTGGAGGCTCATATTGATTATGGTAAGAACGATTGGGATTATGTGTTATTTTGCTAATGTATTTGGATAAGAACGATTGATAGGTTCATAGTTAAAAATTAAAATTAATTAATGATTGTAATTCTGTCAATTGATTTCAAGAATTGAAAATTCTCGAATATAGGTCATAGATCAACTTAAAGAATTTTCTAAGGATTTACTATGGCAAGGAAAGATTATAATTTTGATGTAGTCAGTTTTGGAAGAATGGCTGACGATTGAAAGTTGATGTCTGTAAAATGTTTTGATCGAGAGGCATACTTGAAATTGAAATACATTTGGTATACGAGTTACATACAACGACAGAATAAAATTTTGATTTAGGTGATTTATGATTCCAAATAGAGTAGTTCTAATACCTTGGCGGCTGCCTTAGTTTTCTGTAGATACTTAGAGTTCAACTAGTTTAGCAAGTTAGAAATTGGATTTTTGCTTGGGATATTAATAAGATTGTTATTTATTTTTTCCGCATATACTACCTTTGATCCTTGAAATAGTGATACGATATTTTTCTATCCCCTTTTGATTATCACTCAGTCATCAATGGAACTATCTTATCCGATTACATTCTAATCATAGATATATTATTCTAATCATCCTCGCTATTCTTCCATCATACAACTTGTTGAGTTCTCCATAGTCATAAACCCTTATATTCTATTCCAATTTGATCTGGAATTTTTAGTCCCTTAACACAGAAGATTTCATCATTTTTGCATTCTCAATAAACTGCTAACGTTCGTTTCTTTCTTGCCTTTTTTCCGTTTCACGAGACCTTATTTTCTTCTATTTTTGATCATAATTGTACCTAGATTTTTCTCGTACCTAAAATGATTTTGATCACAACAACATTCCAACCATATCTCAGATCATATCTAGATAATTCTGATCGTGCCGATATTTTATCATTGTACCTAGTGATCATGCCTAGAATCCGATCGTGCCTGATGATTTAAATTTCATTTTTGATCAAGGTTAAGTGATTTTGATCGAGCCTCGGCCCTTATCCTTTAAATTTCGAGGACAAAAATTTCTAAGGAGGGAAGGTTGTAAAACCCGCAATATAGGTATTATTGAATTTTTGGAATTAATCGAATTTTAGTTGATTATTAGATTTTGGTTACCTTAGAGTATCCCTAGTTAATTGGTTATTATTATTATTATTATTATTACTATTATTATTATTATTATTATTATTAGTATTATTATTATTATTATTATTATTATTATTTTAGTCGGATCAATTATTTCAAAATAAATTAATTGGATTTTTTATTGTGGCCCTGTCCCGATCCCGTGCCCGGGGTCCGACTCAGAGTTCGAACCCGATTTCCGAAGCCCGACTCCGTTCCGAACCCGTCCTTATTTTTCCTCTTAAATTCTGGATATACATATATATATATATATATATATATATATATATATATATATATATATATATATATATATATATATATATATATATATAATATATATATTCGTTTTAAAAAAATTAAAAAAAATGCTAAACTAAAACCTATTCCTAATTCTAAACCCCCCCCACGACCTGGACAACAACCCCTTATTTCTCCGTAACCCCCTCTTCCCCACGTCCACATATCTTCCTAAAAACTACCATTTTCTTTCAAATTAACACTCTCTCTCTCTCTCACACACTCTAACCTACCAGCATCATCTTCCCTTCACCCTTCTTCTTCCCAAAATTCCAAACCCACCACCATCATCCACCACCATCTCCGGCCGTCTCCTAGCCGACCGCGACCCGCGACAGCCCCCGCCAGCCGTCCCATCGATCGCGTACCCGCTGCCGCTCAGCTCCTCCGACCCCGTTCCCCTCGACCAGCCCGCGACCGCCTTCCGGCCGATCCTCTCGCCGGCGCTGACCAGGGCGCCCCTCCGCGAGACCACGCCCTCCCCGGCGGCCCCGTCCACCTGAGTGCCCAGCCCGTCCGCGACCCCAGTAGCCCGTTCCCTCCGCCCGCCGGAGCCAGCGCCTCTTTCTGCCGTTCCAGACCCCCTCGAGCCTGACGCCAGCACCTCCGCCCGCTTTCCCCTGTCCGGAGCCGAGCCCTAGCTCCGGCCGTCCAATCCGTCTCGACTTCGTCTCCTGACAACCCCCTGCGAGTTGTCCTGTGGCTGCTGCCTCTGTGGTCGAGCTGTCCCGAGTCGATCCCTGTCCGCGCTTTCCGCGACCTCATCGATCCCCTGACCCGTGGCCGTTCTTCCAGCGCTGACCCACGGGTTTTCCGACCCGCTGTCCCGTGGTGCCCTCTGGCGTTCTGTTCCAGTGTCGCTGCCACGTGTATTATTTATTTTTTCTCCTAATTTTTATCTGAGAGCTCTAGCCGAGCAATTGAGGTATAACTTCGTGTCCCCGTGTCCCTCCTGTAGATAGTCTGTGATGACGCGGTCCCGACCCCGACGCGGGGATCGGTTTTACTAGTTGCGCTAGGGGATATTTCTTTCGAGTTCGACTCGGATTGGTTTCTGTGGATTGTTTCTAATTAGCTTGCTTGGCTAATGTTTATATTCTGTGGGGTAGTGATTATTTTTGGATTGGTTCTGTGGTGGTTTTCTATCTTATTTAGTATGCCCTATTTTTGGCCGTGGCTTATTATTTTGGGTTGGATATTCATTTTTGGGTTGGTAATTAGTGATCCCTGGTTTGGGATATTTATTTGTGTTGCGGATTGGCATCCTCCCAGGATTGGGTTATCCCAGTTACAGAGGAGGTGCTGCCAAAATTTTCGGAAAGGTTTTCAAAATAAAAGTATTTAATTAAATTTAGTAAATTGGTAAATAAAAATCTATTTTTCAAATCCGGTCCTTGAAAACGATTTATAAATTTTTTGTTGGCTTTAAACGTGGATTTTGTGAGTTGTATCCCCTTTTAGGCGACGACCGCATCGGTCGGATGAGCCTCGGCGAAACGCAAACGCTACAGGATTTCCTGTACGTTGAGGCGTTAGCCAGCAACATGAGATTGCATAACCAAGTCTGAGACTCTTTAATTTTTAATTTAATTATAATTTATTTTAGAACTGGTACTGCTTTTAGTATTTATGGTGCAGGGCCTCGGCCTACTGTTTTGACCGTTCGCGGCACTCAGAGCTCGCCTTAGGATTAATTAATTTATGTAAATAATTTGTAAGGGCATAAGCCCAGTTTTTCCTTTATTTCTCTGTGACCATGTATTGCGTAGCGTAGTTTTTATTATTTTTCTGGAATGATGATTTCGCCATTAAACGGGTAGAATATAAAATGGGTATATATTTTATAAAGAAAATTAATAAATTTTCTCATAATAGATAACCTGATAATTTAGCAATTCACATGTTTTCTTATTTAAAAGAAAAAGCCTAGTTTTATATAGATATATACTTAAAATATAAAGTTTTGCCAAATTAACCGATAATTGCTATTTTTCCCCAATTAATCAGTAACCGACTTACTTAATTAAAATGATAAACGAACGTAGTTTGCGACGTTAGACAATTTTTTGGCAGATTAATTAATAACTTAAAACCTGACTAGGATCTGCTTCTAGAGATTGTAACTAGCACACCTAGAATGGTTTTATTATGGTTCTAAATCAAGGTTCTCAACTGTAGGATCTCGGAGACATACTTGACTTCCTCCTCGGTACCGACTTTTCCGATCCAGTCAATCAACAGAGGCAAGTTACGGTTATGTTTTCTTGTATTTTATTTAGTTATTGTCAAGTTGCATATTTAAACCACATTGCTACACGGAACCCTCTCCTAGGATTCAAATATTGATTGATGTTGATTGTGGAGATTGGGGAATAGTATAACATTTATGACCAATACCCCCATATTGCATGATTGTGCGAGCTTACCCCTCTTACACACGAGGATAAGCCGTATCGCGTCGCTAGGACGCTATTGTACAACCCAAGCCGGTCATAGACGATTACACATTCAAATCACATTGTTTTAAATTGTTAAATTACTGAAAAATATTGTTTCAACTGTTTAGCCTGCACTTTTCCATTATTATTTGAAATGAGATACATTTTCGTACTTGCTCCCTCTTGACTGGAGACCCACATTTTTAGGTGACATTGAGGATGCTGAGCTATTGTACAATAGCTACTATGACCCGATTTTGTATCCTGTGGTGTTGCCAGAGTCCCCCTTGGAGGACGCGGAACCTGAGGCCGATGAGCCGACCGCCTAGCTAGTTGTTTTCCAGTTTTCTAGTTTTTTGTTTTAGAGTTTTGTTATTCTGAATTCAGTACTTTATTTCAGTTCTTTCATTTTTAGTTGTACTTTTCAATTGTTGAATAAAAAGTTTTAAAATTTTCGTGTATTGAGTTGTGACAAAATGTATAGATGTTGTTGTGAATACCTGCATATAGAACAGCTTATTGCCGTCGTGTCACAACGGTGCAGGCTGGGCATGATCCGGTTCGACCCAATAATTTGGGATCGGGTCGTGACATTATTCATTTTCTACAGAGGAACTCGCTCGCCAGCCGGATCTCGTCTCTGAGGAACTCGAACTCGCCCGCCGGAGCTCGTCTCCGAGGATCTGGGTGCCCCCCGCCGCCGGAGCCTCGTAGTCATCTTCGACCGGCCCGTCGGAGCTCGTCTCCGAGGAACTGGATGCCCCCACCGACAAAGCCCCGTCATCGTCTTCGACCAGCCCGTCAGAGCTCACCTTCGAGGAACTGGACCCCTCCCTTGGCCGGAGCCCCATCATTGTCTTCGACCGGCCCGCCGGAGCTCGTCTCCAAGTAATTGGGTGCCTTCCTCGACATCTCTCCGAGGAACTCAAGCTCGTCCGCCGGAGCTCGTCTTCGAGGAACTCGAGCTCATCCGCCGGAGCTCGTCTCAGAGGAAATGGATGCCCCCGTCGCCGGAGATCGTCTTCGAGGAACTGGACGGCCCCCGCCGCCGGAGCCCCGTCGAAAAAATGCCAGATATGTGGTTGACACAAAAAAATCGCTTTAACGTGTGTCAGAAATGAAAAATTTTGTGTGGACATCCTGGATTCGGAACCAGAGGCTGGACACAAAAATTACCGACACATCAGATTCAAAATTATTTTCTAAAATTTATTATAGAATTATTTTCTGAAATTTTACCAAACATAATTTAGAAATTTTGTTTTTGAAAATATTTTTCAGATGAAAGTAATCAAACGCATACTCAGAAACTGTATATCTAGAAAATTACTTTATAACATTTACTCTAAAAACTGTTTTCGGAACAAAATTTTAGAAAGTCTATCCAAACGAATCCTAAAGTTTTTTTTTTTAATTTTATAATAGTATAGATTATATCTTACAATAATATTATCTTTATCGAGATTTAAGTACAATTCAGTGTGTTCTGTTTTAAACTTAGTTAGGCATAGGTATAAATATTTCTAAAATTTTATCGATCAATCGAAGGATAGATTCACCATTAGTGCGCTCTTAAAACCTTTTCACAATTATCATTTCTATGTGCACAATTGTATCTCACTTGATGCTATTGTTGTAGCTAAAATAAAAAAAGAAATTTTGAGTCGTACCTATTTTTATTATCCATATTCAAGGTGCACCCATATATTTTACCTTAATATAAGTCATCCTCTATTTTTGACGGAAATTGTCCAACATTGACGGTCAACGCATTTGACCGATAATTTTGGACGAAAATACTCTCGTCTTCTTCCTCTCCAAACCCAAATCCTAATCCTAATCCCTCTACCGCTCCCGCTCTGCTGCAGCCTGCCGCGTCGCCGCCCCGCCGTGCCCCCGTCCCGCCGCACCACCACCACCACCTTCACCATCACCACCACCACTACTACCACCTTCACCATCACCATTAGCACCATCATCTTCACCAACACCACCATGACTGCCACCGTCCCGCCGCTTCTCCTCCGCCTCCGCTCCCCCCATCCCCCCTCCCCCACGCGCGGCCGCTGTCATCTCATCAAGGAACAGTCAGTTCTCTGGCTCCAAGTCACGATGGACAATGTTGGCCTTGTGAAGCACATTTAGCTCTTCCGCTATCAGCCTCACCACCTCAGCTGCCTCTACTTCCGCATACGGATCCTTTGCAACTATCCTATCTACCACCGGAGCTCCAAAACGAGGTGAACCCCGTTCACGTCCTCGTACACGTCGTAGAGGTGTATCACGTTACGATGGGGGGACACGTCTTCCACTATCCTCCTCGTGACCAGGATCTCGTTTGTCAGCAACGCGTCCGAAATCGACGTCTGTTTCCACGTGGGGGGCTTTTCTTCCCCTCGCCCGAAGCCGGAAGGGCCGTAGCCGAACATCTTGAGGGGCCGTTTGGTACGCGAAAAAAAAATTATGCCCGGAAAAATTTGGGATGGAAAAATAATTCCCATGTTTGGTTTGCCCTATTCAAATTTATGCCTAGGAATTAAGAATGCCAGGGTAAATTGTTTACCCATGAAATGTAGGAAACCTATTCCCAAGCAATTATGTGGGTATATTTTTTTTTACCTGGAAATAAAATCAGCCAAAAACTTAACTTATTTACCAGTTTGCCACTGATTTTTTTTTAAATCCCGATCATTTCTCTCTCTCTCTCGAGACACACTCTCGAGAGAGAGAGAGAGAGAGCGAGAGAAAGACTTTCTCTCTCTCTCTGATCTCTGGAGAACGAGAGCGCACGCTCTCTCTTCCGCTCGGATCTCTCTCTCTCTCGCTCGGATCTCTCTCTCTCTCTCTCACGCTCTCATCTAAGTATGGACTTCTATTTATTCAATTTTTTTGGTTTTTTTTGGTTGAATTTCTATTATGGTGTTGTTTTGGTTAAATTTCTGTTATGATGTTGTTCTATTTATTCAATTTTTTGATTTTTTTGGGGGGATTTGGTGATTAAGTTTTGATTTGAGATTTGGGTATTTTTTTAGGGATTCGGGAGAGAAATTTTGGAGAATTAATTCGAAAAAATTTATATGTAGTGAACAAGTGCAGAGAATTAATTTTGGAGAACTAATTCGAAAAAAAATTGTGTGCAGTGAACAAGTACAGATTTTTGAGGCATTTCGAAAAAAACTACACAAATATTTGCACAAATATTTAGATTTACAAGTGCCCATGTAAATCTAAATTATCATACGTAGTGCTCAAGTAAATATCTAGCTCATTTTCTATTTGAATATGATCTCAACAATTATATGTAGTGCTCAAGTAAATCTAACAAGTTTAGTTAACAAAAGATTTATTATATATATATGTTTGTTTAGGTTAAATAATATGTTATTATTATGTTGTTTATTTTCAATGTCAGAAAATGGACCGACTTTCTTTGACAAAAGATAGAATGGTACTCATCTATTTGATAATTCAACTGGATATGATGGATCGGTTGTTGTTACTGATGACTATGATATTTATTATGATAATTTTAGAGCTAAAAGCTACAAGAAAGAGAAAATGGGAGGATGCTTACAAGGGGCATACTCTAGATGTTGATTTGTACATGATACTAGTTTCATTTCCATATTGTTTTTACGCTCAATTATTATTCAGAGTATGGTTGTTTTGTTTTCAAGTTCTAGGTTTTAGTCTATACAAACTTCTGCTCAAATCCTTCTGCTATTGTAAAAGGGTTGAAGCTGCAGATGTAGTGAACAATTGATGGTACATTATAAGCCTTCTGCTGTTGTAAAAGGGTTGAAGCTGCAGATGTAGTGAACAATTGATGGTATATTATATATATATGGGCATGAGCTTGGATTCTTTTGCTATCTTTGAAATCTTCATTCAGCTTGTGTTTATTGCATAGGTAGGTGTTCATGCTACATAGAAAGACCAACTGTTTGCTTCGTTTGAGAAAAAGTTTGTCTTCCATTATCTCTCTACTCTGTTCTTGAATAAAGCTATCATCTATATTCAGATATCAGCAACTGTTGATTGATAAAGTTTGTCTTCGTTTGAGAAACTGTTGATTGATAATGTTTGCCATTTTGTTTTTTTCCTGTAAATTCAGATATCATCTATATTCAGATATATTGTTTTTTCTGTAAAAGCTATCATGTATATTCAGATATCAGCAAGCTGGAACCAACATTATTTTTTCCTGTAGATTCGTACTTTTTTAGTAGTGAAATGTTTGCCATTTTGTTTTTATGGTCTCATTTTTCCTGTAAAATCCTTGTGTGCTCTTGTATTTGATTTTATGGTCTCATTTTTCCATTCTTTTTGTGAAGATGGCTAGTTCTAAGCATCACTGGACTACGATTGAGGATGCTAAACTTGTTGAGTGTCTCATAGACTTAGCAAGTGATAGAAAGTGGAAGGCTGACAATGGCACTTTTAGGGCTGGATATGCTAAGCAGTTGCAAGTTTGGCTCCATGAGAAACGGCCTGGTTGTTCACTACAAGCTTCACCCCATATAGAATCAAGAGTGAAGCATATGAAAAAACAATATTTTGTATTGCGGAGATGTTGGGACCCAATGCTAGTGGGTTTGGTTGGAATGACGAACTGAAATGTGTAATGTGTGACAAAAATGTTTTCCAAGATTGGGTGAAGGTAAACGCATGTCTTATGCTTTTTCTTTATATATCATCTATTTTTTTAACACAAAATTATTAGTTTATTGGATCTGTTTCAATATGAGATTGATACTCTACCTGTATGATTTAGACTTAGCCATTCAAACTTTTTAGCTGCATGAGTAGACATAGCAAATATGTTAATTTCCAACAGTTAGTTTTCATAGCCATTCAAATGCTCTCCAGCAGTTAATTTCCATCAGTTAATTTCCAGAAACGTATTTCTTTTAGCTGCTTCATAATGTTTACATGAATTCAAAAATTGATGTTACAGACATGGGCAAACTGATGCTTGAATCTGAAGGGGAAGGTGGAAGCTTTCTCCCTCTAGTTTGAAGCATATAGTGGAAAATTGATTCCCTTTTTATCAGATGCAAGTGTTGTTAGTCCTGGGGCTTAATCAAAGATGATAAAACATATGCAACAGAGATCTACGATGATACAAAAACCAAATAACCCGATTACAATATGGAGGCAAAAAATAGAGAAGAGAAGATCTCTCGTTCTTTCTTGCAAACGTGTTGCAATTGGGATAGAACGAGGTACAATAATCTAGAGAAAGATGAGAAGAAGAAAAATGCTGGGGTGTCAAAATACCGTTGCTCAAAGCAAGATTCGTCCCACACGAACTGCTTCCAGGAACTAGCAAGTTTGAAGAACTTGTGGAACGCACGAAGTCACCTCTGTTCTGACTCCTCGGATGGATTTGCAATGGCGGCAACAGCTCTCTCTCTCTCTCTCTCTCTCTCTCTCTTTCTTTCTTCTTTTCTGACTTATATTTTTCATTTTTTCACAAAGGAGGCCAAAAGAGAGTATATATAGAGAGAGGGTGGAAACCCTAGCCGCCTCTTCAGTTATGAAAAGATTGAATCAAATCCCAAAAAGATAACAACGAGATTAATTCGAATCCTACAAAGATAGCAACGAAATTAATTCAAATCCCACAAAAAAGTGGATCTGAATTAATCGCATTGAATCAGTCTTTCCATAACTGACTTGTAGTCTGCACAGTCAGCAGAGCCCTCCATACGGCAGCAGCAGCAGTAGCCTGGCCGCATGAGCCTCATGGCTGCATAAACCGTATGGACCACATGAGCCGCATGAGCCGCATGGGCCGCATGGACCACATGAGCCACATGAGCCGCATGGACCGCATGGACCGCATGAGCCGTATGAGCCACATGGACCGCATGGACCGCATGAGCTGCATGGCCGCATGAGCCGCATGGCCGCATGAAGCCGCATGGCGGTATGAGCCGCATGGTCGCATGAGGCCGTATATGAGCCGCATGTCACATAAGACCGCATGGCCGCATATTAGCCGCATGACTGCTGACGTGCTAAGTGCAAAGTGCGCCAACAAAATGCCACATTACGCCTCATGAGCCCATGAGCCCGAGTCCGAGTCCGAGTTCGAGTCCGAGTCGCTAAGCCCCTTTGGGGCTTAGCTCCAAATGGAATTAATCCAAGAGAATGACAAAAGCATTAATGCTTAATCCTTGGAGCCTTATTCTTACCTCCTAATAAAATCATCCACATGGTTCTCTCCTTAGGGTCACCACCCCATGTGCATCTCTCAACAAGACACCCAAGTATATATGTTGAGATTACTCATGGTGCATTTCCGATATGGGACTAAAATTTTACAAGGCATGTCGAGAGCTAGCTCTCTCCATGTAAAGAAAGCACCAACAATCCCCCACATATCACAACATATATATATGTGTCTAGGGTTGAGCGTTCCCCACAGTAACTATCCATTTTGTATTAGGATAGATGTCGCTGACGACTTGAATCTTCCCGCATGGGTTAAATAACAATATGATACAAGAATGGACTACGCCTTAAATTCTGCACCACAATTATAATTCTTCCCACTCACAAAGTGTAGTTACGTGTGCTTCTAGCTGTACATTAAAGGCCCTGTGCCAGCCTGGTTTCAGTATATAATTTTGGGCGTATACAAGTTTACCCTCAAGAGACGGCCTGATATCTTTTTCCATACACTATAGGTGAGTTCTTTATTAAAGAGATATGGCATGAAGCCTTGCGCTTCCTTGCGGTGCTACGCCGCTATGACATGGCCTGAAGCCGAGGCATTACCCCTACCTGGGAACCTCATCGTAGTGTCATACTACTGTAGCATGAGGTCTCAGCCTCTTTGTAGTGCCAATCTACTCAGCATGAAGCCTAAGGCTTCCTTGCGGTGTTACGCCGCAATGACATGGCTTGCAATATCGAGGCTTTACCCCTACCTGGGTATCTCATCGTGGTGTCGTGCCACTGTATCATGGGGCCATCCTCCCCTTTATAGTGCTGTCTACAACACTCTAATTACGTCATACAGCATTAGGCTACCTGCCTATTTGCGGTGCTACGCCGCTATGACTTGGCTTGCAAAGCCGAGGCATTACCCCTACCTGCGAACCTCATGGTGGAGTCACCCCACTGTAGTATGGAGTTTCACTCCTTGTAGTGCTGCTCTTCCGTGCTTCCTGTAAAGCACACCAGCCATTCACTCCGCCTGAGAACTCATTAAGGCGTTTAAGCCAACCTTCCACAGGATCTATTTTTTTCCGCAGAAAATACATAGTAGACAACAATGGTTATGGGTCCGTATCCCTTCCATGTTCCAGAGAATAAGTACCCACTGTTACCTGATAGTTTCCCAGTTAGTGATTCTCCTTTGAACCAAAAGTTAGATGTCTAGTAGATTTCTCTTTGAACTAATAGCATAAAACTTTATGGTAGGATTACAAAGACACACTATCAGAATGCCTTCAAGCCCATTTTACAAGCTGTGTCATCGACCAACTGGCGCTTAAGGCCCTTTATGAACGGATCTGCTAGGTTCTTCTGACTCCGAACATCAACCACTGTAATTATACCTCTTTTGATAAGATCATGTACTGCCCTGTGCTTCAACCGCACAGTCCTCTTCTTCTCGTGAAGAGGGCATTTGATGCCACCATCGCAGTCGCCTGGTTGTCACAGTATATCGGTATTGCCGGTATCTGAGCCCCAACCACTGAAAGATCATACATGAGCTTCCAAAACTATTCTGCTTCATCTGCTGCAGTTTCAAGTACATAGAATTCAGATTCCATGGAGGAACGAGAGAGTATAGTCTGCTTCTTCGACTTCCACGATATAGCAGCTCCACCCAAGGAAAAGACATATCCACCTGTGGATCTCTTGCTTTCCACCTCTGAACACCAGCTAGCATCACTGAAGCCTTCCACTACTGTCGGATACCCGTTGTAGTACAGTGCATATATCTGAGTCTTCTTGAGATATCTCATCACCCGCTTCACAGCTTTCCAGTGCTCAACCCCTGGATTGCTTGTGAACCGACTCAGCATTCCCACGACGAAAGCTATGTCAGGCCTTGTGGCAGTGGTTGCGTACATCAAACTTCCGATAATGTTAGAATACTCCAGCTGCCTGACACTTTCCCTCGAGTTTGGCTTCACCTTCTGATCACACCTGTATGGCATATCGATCCCTGGAAGATCCTTATACCCATAGCGTGTGAGCATCTTCTCAATGTAGTAAGATTGTGACAGCGCTACTCCAGTGTCTGTCTGGATGATCTTTATGCCCAAGATGACATCTGCATCCCCCAAGTCCTTTATACTGAACTTGGTTGAGAGGAACTTCTTTGTCTCTGTGATACAGCCTATATCCGTACCTAGGATTAGCATGTCGTCCATGTACAGACAAACGATGACTCCTCTTCCATCAACAAACTTTGTGTAAACACATTTGTCCGCCTCGCTGACTCTGTAGCCGTTTGATCTAATAACTTTGTCAAACTTCTCATGCCACATTTTGGAAGCTTGCTTCAAACCATATAATAATTTCACCAACTTGCAGACTTTGTCTTCAAGACCTTTGACGACAAATCCATCTGGCTGTTGCATGTAAATCTCTTCGGTCAGCTCCCCATTCAGGAATGCTATTTTTACATCCATCTGATGTATCACCAACTTATGTATAGCTGCTAGAGCGATTAACATTCTGATGGTGGTCATCCGAGCTACTGGAGCATATGTGTCAAAGTAGTCTATCCCCTGTTTCTGAGAAAATCCCTTAGCTACCAGCCTGGCCTTGAACTTGTCAATAGTTCCATCTGCCTTCATCTTCTTCTTGAAGATCCATTTACATCCGATGGGCTTTTCTCCTTCAGGTAGATCTACCAACACCCATGTGTTATTGGATGTGATAGAGTCAAACTCGTCATTCACTGCCTCCTTCCAGAAGATAGCATCTCTGGTCTTCATCGCCTCATCATAGGTAAGCGGATCTGCTTCCACATGATAGGTGACAAAGTCATCTCCGAAATCTTTCGGTCTCCGCGCTCGCTTAGCTGACGGTTCTGCGAGGTCTGGTACAAGAGTTATTTCATCAACAACAGCTTCTTCTTGGACTACTGGTCCATATGAGATTTCAGTCTCATTTGCACCTACATCATTTTCTGGAATGTCCGAAAGAACAATATTTTTGTCTTTTGCAAACTTGTCTTCAAAGAATTCAGCATCACGAGATTCGATAATATGATTTGACTCAATATCAAGAAATCTCCTAGCATCACTCTTCTCGGCATACCCCAAGAAGATCGCCTTCGTAGTCCTTGTCCCTAGCTTCTGAATCTTCAGATCTGGGAGCTTTACATACGCCAGACACCTCCACACTCGAATGATATTCAAGTTTGGTCTAACTTTGAACCAGAGTTCATGACGAGTTACGTCCAAAGTTGCATACGGCACTCTATTTAGAATAAAAGTGGCCGTCAATGCAGCTTCTCCCCAGTAGAATTTAGGAAGACCCGCGGTTAGCAGCATTGAGTTCATCATTTATGTCAATGTTCTGTTCTTCCTCTCCGCTACTCCATTGGATTGAGGAGAATATGGAGCGGTAGTCTCGCATATGATTCCATGCTCTTTGTAGAATGATGCGAATTCATGATACCTGTACTCCCTACCTCGATCACTTCTTAACCTCTTGAGTTGTTGTCTAGTCTGCCGTTCAGCTTCGGCCCTGAACTCTCTAAACTTCTCGAAGGCTTCGTCTTTAGACTTGAGCAAGTAGACGAACGCGTATTTTGAGAAGTCGTCGATGAAGGTTATGAAATACTTCATCCCGGCCTTCATGGAGAAATGTTTGAAGTCACAGATATCGGAGTGCACCAACTCCAGAAGATCTGTGCTTCGATTGACCCGATGAAAGGGTTTCCTAGTGATCTTCGTCTGAGAACACACTTCACACTTCTCCACCTTACCCCCACATTTGGAGATAAGTCCTAGACTAGACATTTTGTTAATTCTTTTACAATGAACATGTTCTAGTCTATTATGCCACAACTCAAGAGAATAATCAGAAAATACAACTGCATTAATATCATCAAACTGGTTGACAAGCTGAATTTTAAACATTCTTTCGGTTTGATAAGCCTTCCCGAAGTATGTTCCTTTCTTGGACATCACCATCTGACCAGCATTGATGTCCATCCTCAAGCCTGCTTTACAGAGTAGGCTCCCAGAGATCAGGTTCTTGGCAATCGCCGGAACATGCTTCACACCTTGAAGCGTCAGAGTGTTCCCAGAAGTGAGTTTCAGTTCCACGGTCCCGATCCCCAGAACTTCAGCTTGGGCCTGGTTCGCCATGACAACCTTCTCAGATATCGGCTGGTACGTGACGAACCATTCCTTGCCAGAACAGACATGGCAAGTCGCACCAGTGTCTATCCACCAGTCAGAGTCAACCCCCACAGTTGTGACCTGTGCGATCATAGCAACAAAGTTAGAAACCAATAAAACCTTATTAGGCTCACCTTTCTCTGATTGTTTAGGCTTAGATCTGCATTCACTCTTATAGTGGCCTTTCTTGCCACAATTGTAACAAGTCACGTGGGACATAGTCTTCTGTTGCTTGAATGAAGGACCCTTCACTTTTAGATTAGTGAAGTCCTTCTTGGGATGAGAAGCCGCCTGCTTTTCCTTGGGATCTCTCATCTGCACTAGATTGGCTTTAGCCAACTGTTTGGACAGAGTGTCCACCTTCTGTTGGGAACGCATCTCGTCCTCAACATGGATCTCTTGAAGTAGATCTCCCAAGCTAATGTCTAGCTTCCTTCTGAGCATCCTTGTATAGAAGGTACTCCACCCAGCAGGAAGTTTTGAGACGATCCCTCCAACGACAAACTTGTCGGGAAGGGGCATCTCTTCGTCTTCCAGTTTCTGACGTAGCTTCAAAAATTTCTTCACCTGTGGCAACATGGACTTCTCGTCCTCAAAGAGCAATTTGTGATATTTTTCAACCACAAACATCTTGCTTCTGTTCCTGTCTTCTTCATACAGTTTTTTACAGACTCCCATATATCTCTGGCAAGTTCCTTCTTCGAGTAGGATTCTGCCAGGGAGTCCTCTATAGCATTCAGGATGAGAAGCCTGCAGATGCTATTTTTCTTTCTCCATTTGGCCTGGAGTTTGGTAGCCGCATTAATTGCGGAAGTAGATCCAGTGTCTGGAATAGAGGGTTCATCCTCCAACAGAACATGATCAACGTCTTTTAGTTGAAGAGTTAGATAAACCTTTCTCTTCCAGACTTGATAATGCTCTCCATCGAACTTTTCCAACTTGCAGTAGTCTGATTGGACGAGCGAAGCATTAATGTTTTCCATCTATAAGGATCTTGCTTTGAGATTGTTAGTCTCGGGGCTTGATCAAAGATGGTAAAACAGATGCAACAGAGATCTATGATGATACAAAAACCAAATAACCCGATTACAATATGGAGGAGGAAAATAAAGAAGAGAAGATCTCTCGTTCTTCCTTGCAAACGTGTTGCAATTGGGACAGAACGAGGTACAATAATCTAGAGAAAGATGAGAAGAAAAAAAATGCTGGGGTGTCAAAATACCGTTGCTCAAAGCAAGATTCGCCCCACACGAATTGCTTCCAGGAACCAGCAAGTTTGAAGAACTTGTGGAAAGCTCGAAGTCACCTCTGTTCTGACTCCTTCGATGGATTTACAATGGCGGCAGCAGCACTCTCTCCCTTTCTCCTTTTCTAACTTATATTTTTTATTTTTTCACAAAGGAGGTCAGAAGAGAGTATATATAGAGAAAGGGTGGAAACCCTAGCCGCCTCTTCAGTTATGGAAAGATTGAATCAAATCCCAAAAAGATAGCCACGAGATTAATTCGAATCCCACAAAGATAGCAACAAAATTAATTCAAATCCCACAAAAAATGGATCTGAATTAATCGCATTGAATCAGTCTTTCCATAACTGACTTATAGTCTACACAGTCAGCGGAGCCCTCCATGCGGCAGCAGCAGCAGCAGCCTGGCCGCATGAGCCTCATGGCCGCATGAGCCTCATGGGCCGCATGGACCACATGAGCCGCATGAGCCGCATGGGCCGCATGGACCGCATGAGCCGCATGAGCCGCATGGACCGCATGAGCCGCATGGACCGCATGAGCCACATGGACCGCATGAGCCGCATGGCCGCATGAGCCGCATGGACTGCTGACGTGCTAAGTGCAAAGTGCGCCAACAAAATGCCACAATACGCCTCATGAGCCCGAGTCCGAGTCGCTAAGCCCCTTTGGGGCTTAGCTCCAAATGGAATTAATCCAAGAGAATGACAAAAGCATTAATGCTTAATCCTTGGAGCCTTATTCTTACCTCCTAGTAAAATCACCCACATGGTTCTCTCCTTAGGGTCACCACCCCATGTGCATCTCTCAACAAGACACCCAAGTATATATGTTGAGATAATTCATGGTGCATTTTCGATGTGGGACTAAAATTTTAAAAGGCATGTTGAGAGCTACCTCTCTCCATGTAAAGAAAGCATCAACAAGTGTGTCCCAATTGAGCTCACAGATGTACCAAAGGTTTAAGTGATAAGGTAACCTTTCACAGAAAACATGATAGAATAGAGTACAAATCACCTCCGAATAGTTACATTGTGTTGTTTGTGAGTTGTAAGAAAGAGATGAGATTGGTGGAGGGGCCTTAGGTGGAATTCCTGCAGTATCAGTACCTTCAAACCTGGAAACAAGTAGGAACAAATTGTGTGGTTATATTTTGGTTTCATGTTAGCCATTGTGGTCTTTGAATTGTCTTAGTTGTGTGTGGATTAGTTAATAATTCAACAGCTGCATTATCTCTCGAAATTGCCAATTAATAAAATTGATACCATACTTGGGAACATGGATATGAATGTCAGTTAATAAAATTGATGTTGTATGTTCATTTGTACATCATGGCAGCAGTATAGATACTTGTGCTCAGCTAATAGTTAATTCATCCTCATCATATTGTCATTTTAATGTTTTGCAGAGCCATCCTACTGCGAAGGGTTTGAGGAACAAGCCATTTCCATACTATGATGATTTGGGTGCTATATTTGGTAAGGATAGGGCAAGGGGTGAAGCAGCTGAGGGCCCGGCTGATGTTGTTGAAGCAATGGAGGAGGAGGAGGCAACAAATGAGGTGGTTTATGGTTTGGATGACATCCAGGAAAATGCGGATGTTGATGAGAATATGAGTCATTCACATGTACCTACTAGAGATGCTTCTACTAGTGGTAGGCGGACGAGGAAAAGGACTAAGACAACTGAAAGTACTACCCTTGAAAGTCTTGTCGATGTAATGAAGGACATGGGCAAGTTGTATGGAGAAACATCTGCAAATGTGGCAAAAATTGTCAAATGTTTTGAGATAGAAGCGAAGTGGGGTTCAAGGAGACTCAATGTATTTGAGGAAGTATCCAAGGTAGAGGGGTTTAGCGATGCCGACATGCTAAGGGCGGGAGAGATATTGAGCAGGGATGCAGCTAGGGCCAATTACTTCTTCACATTGCCTTATGGATTGAGGAAGCTCTAACTCCAGGGTTTACTTAGTAGTAATAATTGAGAGTAGTTCATTTATATCCTCTTGTTGGTTAGCTATGTGTGGATCTTTATGCTACTTATTTGTTGTTTGTATGAATTGTCTCACGTTATTTTGGTTTGTATCCACCTGAATTTGTAGACTTCTTTGTGAATTGAAGATGCACAAGTCATACAATGGAACTTAAATCTTTCCTACTTGGTACATTTTTTTATTGCACAATCTCCTTGGTTCCTACATTTATTTGGCCTTTGGAACAATAGCTGCTGCACTTTGAAAATATTTTGAGTATGTGTTTTAATTTATTAGACTTTGACAATTTTTTCATGTGAGTTTGAGGAATAATATATTCCTAGGAATTTATTTATGGTACCAAACGCATATATTATGTATACCCGGGAATAAATTATATATACCCGGGAATATTATATTATGTGCCAAACATGGTAATAAAGAATATCCGGAAATATGATGCATTGAAATAAAATTCCTTGGAATATAGAATTCCTGGATATTTAGTATTCCGCGTACCAAACGGCTCCTGAGAGTCTTGATAGCGACACAGCTGTTCTTGCTGTTTTCGCCACCGTATTTGCTGACCCCTTTCCTTACAACCGAGAAGCCGCCCTTGCCGAGGACGTCGACCACGTCGTAATCGTCGGAGAGCCTTTTGCTTCCGGATCTTGACATCTGTGACATGGCTCTGGATCACCTTGCTTACAAGGGAGCAACTCCTCACAAGTTACTTTACAAAATTTAGACAAATATTAGAATCCTGAAAATAAAATCAAATCAAATCAAGAAAAACCTGATTTAGAAATCCTATTATCAATCCTCTAATATAACAGTGAAGAAACAAAAACAATTCAAGAGGACACAAGAACAAACACCCATAATTAGAAGCAATCAGAAATTCGAGATTCTCAATTCTGCACCACAAAAGTGCACATGTTCTTATCAACCAAATGGAAAATAAACCCAAAAATCTAAGCGAGGCGGGCGAGCACTGCAGAATTCTCAATTCTGTGACATGGCTCTGGATCAATTTGCTTACAAGGGAGCGGTGGTGGTGATGGTGGTGTTGGTGAAGGTGGCGGTGTTGATGGTGAAGGTGGTGTTGGTGAAGGTGGTGGTGGTGGTGATGGTGGTGGTGTTGATGGCAGAAGGCTGATCGAGGCGGGGGAGGGGGGCATGTTGGGAATCAGATACGCCCTCCTACGCTCCGGTACCGTGTCTGAGACTTTACCGCAGCGAAAACTTAGGCCAATCCACCTGAAATAACCAACTCCTGTCTAACGGACACAAAACACAGATAAAGACAAGTATATGGCGTTGACTACGTCACCTGGACAAATTTCAATCTCTATAACTCAGATGAAATTACAAGATTGACAAAAACTAATGTTGAACCCTTTGCCCTAATAAGTTCAACCCCATCACCACACTCAAGAAGAAAATAAAGAGATTACAATTGAAATCACTCACCAACCCGTAGCAATCTCCCTAACCGAAGTTGACGAACTCTCGATTAGATCTCTTCTTCCTTCTGTCTTGGATGGCGAAGTCCTAAGAGGGACGAGCACCTCGAATCTCGACTTTTTTGCTGTACTTTGTGCCTCCACCTTCATCTCATATATATATGATGAGAAAAACCTATTTTAGGTCATAATAGGATTTCTTAAATAGGAAACTCTCAAATAAGAATCCTACTACACCTAAAATATTCAATCAACATCTTATTTTAGAAATAGCACAACATTAATTATGTACATCCAAATCAAATATTTAATTAGATTTGGACTCCATAAATATGCTATTACCAAATCCAGACTGGACTCCAACAGGGCCGTGTAAGGCGGGGGAGACATGTGGCTGCATGTTTGGGAAGAAGATAGGACTAATTTGGTCCAAAAAATTAGATTTCCGTACATTAAGGTAAAGCACAGATATGTACCTTAAATATAGGTAACAAAAGTGGAGTGCGATTCAAAATTTTTTAAATAAAAACTGATGCTTGCTTCGTTACTTTATGTAGCCTCAAGATTTTCTTCTTCTTCTAATGATCGAATACTCAAGTCAATCACCTGCTACTTAATCGTTTTCTTAATCCTCCACATTAGTGAACGATCACGAGACAAGAATTTGTCACGACCCACCTATCGTAGAAATAAATGTTAGAATAATATAACACTGAGTATTGAAGCATTTTCTTTCCTAATAGGCTGTCCAAGCATAAGTGAGATGAGTAGTTTAATAACACTGAGTATTGAAAACAAAGCTCTAGATATTAGGGCTTAGCTGGTCATGTTAGAATAATATAAATCAAAAGCATCTTAAATTTGTTCCATAACAAACAATAATGTTGTCCAAACCAGCTAACCAAGCGTGTATCAGCATCATCATTAAGGAGAAAGGAGATCACAAACACCAAACATTATCAAACATCTTGAGACAAGCCATGGCGACAGCACCCATTCCCACATGGAAACTTCATTGTTAAATCCAGTGTTGTATGAACTGGGCTGACCGGCGGTTGGACCAGATCCAATTGATTTATGCAAAAAAAATCGGTTCGTTCCATTAAAATCCGGTCT
Organism: Iris pallida; assembly: GCA_029216955.1. Classification (NCBI taxonomy): domain Eukaryota; kingdom Viridiplantae; phylum Streptophyta; class Magnoliopsida; order Asparagales; family Iridaceae; genus Iris; species Iris pallida. The sequence continues at coordinate 9,124,730 of JANAVB010021399.1, forward strand.
TTTAAAGAGCCGTCGATTTTTTTTTTTTTTTTTTTTTTTTTCAAAATCGGGGTTCAACCGCCGATCGAACTAGTTCACAATTGAATCAGCCAATTTTGATTTTTAAAAAAAAATCAAAAAAAGATTACCACGTGAAATTTGGACCATTTAATTCTTGGTTCGTGTTTTGATAGACCTTATAGTTGTAAAATTAAACCAAACTAACATGCTAAGAATCAAACCAAACCAAGAAGTAAATATGAATACCTTACCTGTTTGAACTAAGTCTAGTTGAACCCCGGTCCGATCTATACCAAAAAATATTGGTTCGATCATCGGTCCGATTTTTTAAAACGTTGGTTAAATCTGTATATTCTACTGATAACTTATATGTTGTTCAATATTGATAATGATCTTTAAACAAAACATAATCTTTCTGGCTATTAAAATTTGTAGGAACTGTGACTATTTTCAAATTTTCGAAGCGTGTCGTGTCTATTTATTAATATAAATATATAAATCAAATTCTCATTCATATTAATATATCAAGGGATCCTATTATTGGCGCAGAAAAAAGTTGATTTACAGACAAACAAGACCCAAGTGGACGTGTGAGTAGGGGAGAGCATTCGGTTTATTCGGTTCCAACCGAACCGAATAACCGAAAATCGAATTAGACCGAAACCGAATAAGAAAAACCGAAACCGAACCGAATTGGTCAATAACCGAACCGAACCGAACCGAATTAAATCGGTTCGGTTTTCAGTTTATTCGGTTTATTCGGTTTTTGGATTTATTTGTGTTTTTTTTTGTTAATATATATAATAACTAAATATACATAGATATATTTAGTATATACCAATAATTTATACACACACAATATATATATATATATATATATATATATATATATATATATATATATATATATATATATATATATATTTTTGAACCAGGTAAATTGTTTCTGGAATCGCTCTACTGGGATTCGAACTCCTGACCACTCGGGCCGCATGCATCTCTCTTAACCACTAGGCAAGAGGTCATCTGTTATATATAAAAAAAAAAAAAAAATATATATATATATATATATATATATATATATATATATATATATATATATATATATATATATATATATAAACTAAATTTTTTTATTCGGTTTTCGGTTTTGGACCGAAACCGAAACCCAAAACCGAAACCGAAACCGAATAAGAAAATTTAGTATTTTCAAAACCGAAACCGAACCGAATTTTTTTAAAACCGAACCGAATCACTTATTCGGTTCGGTTCGGTTCGATTTTCGGTCCAAAACCGAACAATGCTCACCCCTACATGTGAGGATAAAATGGTCAGTTCAACCATCTCCGTCCAACACGGACTAGAAATAGTCCGGAAGACTGGGGGTGAGCATCGGTTCGGTTCGGTCCAAACCGAACCGATTTCAAAACAACCGAATAAAATCGAACCGATTTTATAACCAACCGAATCGAACCAATTTTTCACAGAAACCGAATAGAACCGAACCACATAAAATTTCTGTTCGGTTCGGTTTTTTCCAGTTGGGCTGAATTTATTGACGGGTTAGATTTTTATAACAAATTTCTTCAAAGTCCTTTTGAAAAAATTATTTGCCAAAAAATGTAACTGATAAAACTAGCTCACACTATCTCTAAATTTAGACAGCACGCCTAGCATCAAATGACAATCACATGAACGTTAAAATGTTAAAATATTATCAACATTCAAATTACAAAGATAAATATAAATACAACTTTACAGTTTACACACAACATTATACATTTATAGTCATACTCTACAACTTTACAAATTAAAATTATACATCATTGTATTACAAAAATTTAGTGAATTCAAATAAAAATTATACAAACTCTAAAACATTATAAAATTTTACAACATCTCCCATATTAATTCTGGATCCAGAGGTTGATCAGTATATACATATAAAATTACTATGTTCTGTAAGTCTCCAAAAGATCACTATGTTCCTCAAAACCAAGTTCATTTGGAAAATGAAGAAGAAGCCCAATTCCTTCCTACATTTGTATACTTTCTTACACATAAAGATGAAATAAACAAACCACCACCCAATGTTCTTGTCCGATCGACGAAATAAACAAAGAATTACCATTGGCTGAAATGAGGGAAAGATAAGAAGCAGCCATTACATCTCCAACCCTATTGTCTTGTTGAGTGTTGTGAGTCTTAGGTGGCTCCTATGTGGCATGAGCAACAAGACAATGTCTTGTTTATGTGGCAAAATTATATCTCAAAAGACAATGAGATAGAAAAACTCTCTCCAATGCAAAAGTATTGAGGAGACAATAAAAATTATTTTTTTCAACTTTCAAGACAAGTTTTAAGACAACTTTTAAGACAACTACTCATGTTCTTTCTTTTTTCTAATATTTTTTATTCATAATTGATGACATGGAAGAGAAGACATTGTCAAGTGCATTGTCTAGAACAAGACAATCAACTTTACAATGTCTTCTTTAATTTTTGCTACATAAGCTTCACAATTGACTTGACAATTGCATTGGAGAAGAACTTTTGAATAAAATTTTGTCATTCCTATGTGGCAACAACTTTTTTCCAAAGTCACAATAGGGTTGGAGATGCTCTTTATGAACACCAACAAGACATGCCATAAACCAAGACTTGGTTCCAATCTTTCTTAATACATGTTGACACAAATCTTACCATTCATCACATTATTTGGGTGGAAGATTTTTGTCATAAAGTAGCATGCAAAAGTTGAAATACAACACATTATCTCATGGTCATGCTAAAACCGAGAAAGTATCTATGCCAAAAATGTTGAAATACAACACAAATCTTACCAAAAATGTGTCAAGATGAATTTATGCCAAAAATGTTGAAATATAGCACAAATCATTACTAAAATCTACGGATGTGAAAAATGTATAATCTGAACACCAAGAAAGTATTTATGCCTTTACTTGGAGATCATGAATAAACAAATTAAAACAAAAAAAAAATCACATAATAGATGTAGAATAAGCCAACAGAAATCTGCATATCTGAAAAAAATAAATAAGGATTTAAACCCTAGCATAAACCAACATATCATCTAGATCTAAAAAAAAGGCATGACTTCGACACTACCTATATGAAGAAACAATGATTTTGACACACAAAAATTTATTTCAGACCAAGATCAAGAACAAAACATATCTAACAAATTACTTGTTGTAAAAAACAGATACAAAAATAAAGGATGAAAGAATGATTAAAAGAAATAAGGGATAAAAGGGGTGAAGAAACCCTAAAAACAGATGGATTAAGAGAGAGTGAGGGCAGATGGCAAAGATCTGCAAGAGAATTGTGGGCAGCGTCTCTATTTGGGAGAGGAAGAGCCGAATTTGGGAGAGGAAGAGCCGAAGAGCGAAAAAAGTTCTGGATCTAGAGAGTGGCGAGAGCTCTTGGGGAGAAAGAAGTTTAGAGGCGGCAGAAGCTCAAAGAGGAGAGAGAGTGCTGATAGGTTTAGGGTTTTCTTTTTTTTATATACACACTGATTCGTTTTCGGTTCGGGGCTAATTTCGATATCCAAACCCGACAACCGATCCGATAACAGAAATATTTGAAAAATAAACCGAAATCTGAACCGGTTTATTAAAAATCGAACCGAACTTCTATTTTGGTCTGGTTCGGTTCGATTTTCGGTTAAGAATCGTTAATTGCTCACCCTTATTAAAGACTACTTCCATGGAGTAAAAAGCTTAAAAGCTTCTTAATTCCGCGGTTCTGGGTGGACAACTACTTTTAAGGAGCTGAGCGTACAACTACTTCCGTAGAGCTGAGTGGACTGTTAGTATAAATTTTCAACTTTGTATTTTAGACTATGAAATTAAACACTACCAAAATAAGTCGTTTTAGCGACACCCAAAGACGTCGCTAAAACGATAAATTACGTCGCTAAAAATATTTACCGACGCAATTACCGACGTTTTGGGCTTGTCGCGGAAACGTAAGTCGCTGATCTTTAAAACGTCGCCAAACGTCGCAAGTACCGACGTTTACCGACGTATAAATACGTCGGAATATTACCGACGTCTACCGTCGTATCGTCGGTGTATTAGCGACGTTTTTAAAGTCGCTACACGTCGGTAGCATCCTGGGAATTTACCGACGTTTACCGTCGTTTAAAATGTCACTAAATGTCGATAATTCCTAGGATTTTTATCGACGTGTAGCGACGCTTACCGACGGTCTCCGACTTATAAGGACGTTGGTAAACGTCGGTACCCTGGAAAAATTTTCAGATTTACCGACGTTTACCGACGCAAACGTACGTTGGTGGACGTCGGTAAACGTCGATAAATCTGAAAAAAAATAAAAAAATAAAATACAGAATGTCCTTTTCTTCCTGCAGTTTAAAAATATAACCATAAAGACAGTATAACAGATATTCTTTTCTTCCTGGGTTCGACGACCCCTTCGGTGGAACACTCAACACCGGTAAACGTAAACCACAGAAGCACATTAACATCCAATTGAAACGAATAATAACATAAATGAATAATAACATCCAAATACACCAAATAACAAAGTCTACAACCAAATAACCAAAGTCCACACACAACCAACAAATAGAATAGGATCCAACAAATAGGATCCAAACATCCAAGTCTACACAACCAACAAATATCCAAGTCACAAATAGAATATGATGAAACAAACACAAACAAACAGTCCTAACTAGGAATACTAGGGATCTGCTACAGGAGGGGCACCGCCGTGACGAAGGGATAATAACAACTCATACTCCTCAAGTGAAATCGATACCGATGGAGCAGGCAGTGACGTCGGTGGAGTCGGTGTCGAAGAAGAAGGCGGTAGAGGCGGCGGAGTCGACGACGATGAAGGCGCACCCGGAGGACCAGCACGCTCCAACGCTGTAAGTCGTTGGTGGTATGAATCCATAATAGATAACATTCTATCACTGCTCTGGACCATCGAATCCTGCGCCAATCTCAGCCTCTCGGCCATGGTCACCTGTCCTGTCTGCAGCTCCGTTACCGTGCGCTCTAACCCTCCAACGGTGCGCTCTGTCCCCTCAGTCGTCTCCATGAGGTCTATAATACCGCGGTCGAGCGCATCGAATCGTGCTAGCAGCGCAGGATCGTCCGTAGGGTGCTGAGACTGCTCCTCGATCCGTCGTAGCAGGTCGTCACGGAGAGACTCCATCATCTGGTGGACTCGGGCAGACTCCTGGGACGGCTGCGGACCATGCATACTAGCAGAAAATTTCCTAGAGGACTGGGTCGCAACTAGGGTGCCATAGGATCCCGTACCGTAGTACGTACCCCTACGGAGTCCACCAGCAGCGGTCATCCACAGCTCGTCCGCCAACGGAGCTTGAGTGGGCTGTGAGGACGTACCGGCCTCTCTTGCTTCAGGTGCACTAGCAGCCGCCCGTTCCCGCAGCCTTTGATACTTGGCCTAGAAAGTATGTAAAGTACTCTATAATTTCTAATTTCTAATTAATGTACTTATTATTACTAACTACATGAATATTTATTTGCATCATATTTACTAAGTTATACTAAAATTGACACGAAGTATTAAATTAAGATAACGTATTGTAATACTTACATAGGTCTGCTCGGCCCTCTCGTCAATAAGGTTACCGCCACGACGATGGCTGGCCAGGAGACGGTCACCATGTCGGCATTACCGACCTTCCTTACCTGTAATTAAATATATTATCTTAGTAATAATTTATCGATTTTGCATTAAAATAATATTTCTAAAAGAGAAAGACATACCAGACGACGGAAATGTTCCGTCATCGGAATCGACCCACCGCACCACTTCGAGGCATGTTACCTAGCCGCCTTGGCCTTCTCCGACTTCTCCTTGTACCTTGTCTCGTCGAATCGAGCCTTCATCGCATTCCACTGATCAGGGGTGATCCAATCTTGGATCGGCTTTCCGGCACGATCACGATCCTTCTGATCATTAATAGCGTCGTGGATCAGATTGGCAGCGACGGCAGGAAATATCCCCTCGATAAGCTCGGCCCGGTGCGGTAGATAGAAAAACATATTCCAGAAGAGCGCAAACCAAATATTTATCAGTTATATATAATATGCAAAATTATATGATTCATGTTAAAAGCAAATATATTTTAACCTTGAAGCGCGCAAACCAGAAGGCTTTCCTCTCGTCCGGAGCATCAGAGTAGTTAATCCAAGCACCACCATAATTATGCCTCAGCATGTGGCCTAGACGACTCTGTACCTCTGGGGGACGATACTTATACAAACATATTATATTCATGAAATACGTGACAATCATGGCTCTTCATACCTGTCAGTTTGTTCTCCTTGAGGTTGACGCATCTTCTCAAGTTCGAAACATACCCATCTGGAAATTTCAAACCTTGAATCCACCTACAAAGCCTCACTTTATCCTCCTTCTCCAGTGAGAAAATTGCCTTAGGCTGCTTCAACTTCCTATTCCCGTCCTCTATCAAATGCAATGCAGGACGTCTACATATTTCTTCCAAGTCCAATCTAGCCTTTGGATTGTCTTTCGTCTTCCTCTTTATGTCCATTACAGTATTAATTATGTTGTCAAACACATTCTTCTCGATATGTATGACATCAAGGTTATGTCTAATCAGATTGGTGCTCCAATATGGAAGATCCCAGAATATACTTCTCTTCGTCCAGTTATGAGTGCGACCAAATCCGTCACACTTGTAGCCCGTAGCAGGCTCCTCAATAGCTCTTGGTAAATCTTTTACCTCTTCTCATATCGTGTATCCGGGCCATCTTGGCAGAAAATTAGCCTTCTCCACAATGCCAGCACGAAAAGCATTCTTGTTCCTCCGGTACGGATGATCCTTCGGCAGGAATTATCGATGACAATCGAAGAAGCACGGTTTGCCTCCGTGTTTCAAACGGAAAGCCTTAGTGATGTCCATGCAATACGGACATGAAAGACGACCATGCGTGCTCCATCCGGATAATATTCCATAGGTCGAAAAGTCATTGATGGTCCACATAAGTGCTGCCCGCATTTGAAAATTTTGTTTTCTAGATATATCGTACGTGTTGGAACCTACTTCCCACAGCTGATTCAACTCATCAATAAACGGCTGTAAATACATATTGATGTTCCTTTTTGGATTGTTCGGACCTGGGATAATAACGGTAAGGAACATATACGGAGTCTTCATGCACATCCAATGCGGTAGATTGTACGGGGTGACGATCACAGGCTAACACGAATACTGGGATCCCGAAAGTCCAAATGGGGTAAAACCGTCGAAGCAGAAACCCAATCTGACATTACGCAAATCAGAAGCAAAATCTGGATACTCTCGATCAAAGTGCTTCCATGCTTCTCCATCAGATGGGTGATCCAACACTCCTTCGGTATGTTCCCGCTTATGCCAACTCATGTTTTCTGCAGTTTCCTTCACCATAAACAACCGCTGCAACCGCGGCGTCAATGGAAGTAGTGCATCGAAGAGGTAGGCTTCCTGGCATCGACAGACTTTCCTCTACCACATGCCTTGTAGCGATCGACACCACAAAATTCGCAGGCGTCTTCATCCTTGTCGTCTTTGTAGTACAACATGCACCCGTTGCGACAGGTATCGATTTTTTCATATTTCATCCAGAGCGATCTAACCATCCTCTTAGACCGGTAGAAGTCTTTAGGCAACTTCGCACCCTCATGCAATATTTCTATAAGCAACTCCATAAGACGGTTGTAGCAATCTTGCGACATGTTAAAATTGGACTTGATGCTCAACAATCTTGTAACCACCTCCAACGGTGAATGATCCTCACAACCAGGATATAATGGAGTCCTTACATTCTCCAGCAACTCCATAAACTGTGCAGCATCGGGGTTCTGTACCTCCTCAGGTGCATCATGATCATCCGGATCGAAACTAGGTCCGGCCGTATCAAAAACCATGTTCACCAACCCATCGTCGTAAGGAGCGTTATTGTGGACATCCACATAAAGCTCATACTCCGATGCTAAAGACACAAGTTCTCCGTGCTCGCTCCACTGATAGTAATTTGACATGAAACCCTTCGAGTATAAATGATACGTGACATCAACTTCTGGATGATATTTCAAGTTGCGACATCTCACATACGGACACTTAATTTTGGTACCGTCAATGTACTGAGGGAACGCCTTGGCAAACTGCAGGAACTGGTGTACACCCTCTATGAATTCATCCCGTACACCGCACATATCATCAGGATGATGGTTGTACATCCACGAACGATTTCGCAGATAGTAATTCAGCTCCATATCCATTTGAGGATATTCTGTAAGATAGATACATATGCACATCGTTTAAACACTTGTAAAAGTAATCATGATACAACAAGTGGTAATAGATATGATGTATCCTATGTAGTTTTTTTCCCTCTCTTTACTGTGAACCTTGGTTAACATTAATATTTCTACACTTCTCTAGGGTGAGGTTGAGGTAGATATCCTATGATGCGGAATAGTCGACTGAATGAGCCGAATGAGAAGGAAGGAAGTAGGGAGGCTCACTCTATACACTCTAGGATTGACTTATTTTGTCGTTGATTTAACTTATTTTGGTAGTGTGAAATGTCAACAATATTCGATACGGTACCTCGAAGACCTAAATATAGAATATTAATGTCAATTGGTGATTTGGAATCATAAAAATGATATACTAGGTCAATTCTAGGTCTCCAAGTTATTTCTAGGTCATACTAGGACAACTGGGTCAATACATTGCCAAACTTGGTCAAGTCTGTAACGCCCCAGTCCCAATATACGTAGGACTAAGTACGTAGACATGCCAGTTGTATACATACGAAGTACATGGGCCTTGTATGTATACATAAGCTGTAAAATGCAGCAAACCACAACTAAATAATCTTATCCACAAAGTAAAAGAATAAAAGATAGCATATAATGAATTGTCTTGGTACAATATGTTGGGTGGAGACACATACACTACCAACCAAATAAAAAGGAAGAAGTACATAATATAAAAGGCTAAGTGGAAGTAGAAAGGATGAACCAAGTCACGTCATCTTCGAATAAATGGAGAAAACCACGATACCGGCTAAGATACCTGCGGAAGACATGAACACACGCCTAGGGAATAACCAGGTCCTCAGATGGACGTAGCAAGATACAGGAAGAACAAGCTAATATGAACTGTCAGAATAATAAAATAATATATAAAAGACTATCCTAGACAAAAATATGCAAAGGAGATTCTAACCGCCTAATGTGCAATTTAGAGGACAACTTTCATGCGCATTGGTGGGATTTTAGGCTATGTGTACGTAACTGGCATCCAGTAATCCGTATCCGTCCGTAACGTCCAAAACGTCAGAGGGCATCTGCAAATAAATTGCCACAGTTCCATCCGGAGACTGTGGTTTACCTGTTTGGATTCCCATACGCACTAGCGACTGTCCTCTCCCAATATTTCCCATACTGACCAATTTATGTCCATGATTCGTCCAGTTTTGTAACTGCTCGAGTCTCTATACCTTAATCGTAGCAGTTACGATCTATCCGTCATACGACAATAAAGATGGCCAGTCCATAAGTCATACCCCTAACAAAATATCTCAAACCGTGTAGTGTCGGTGTCATGGCCAAAGGAGATATATGAATATCTCCCAATAAGAAGGTAGTCCACTAAAACTCAGTTAACATGCATATAGTAAAGTAACGACTAATAGAGTCGCTTGCACCCAAGTGTGGCTTGGACGCACAATTTATAACAAAGGAAACTAACAATTTGAAACAAAGTAAATAATACAAAAAATAAATAATATGATAGTAAATTATCAAGGTATACCTGCCTGGGTCCTGAGCACTGTGGTGGCAAAGATCAGATAGGAAAGTAGGTGGAACAACGACTGCTGAGGAACTAAGGTCCAAACAAACATCTCCGGATGCTAAAAATAGTCTATTATCTAATTATATTTAATACTGTACCTATTAGATTTATTTAATAAATTCTAAAATTAGGATATGGCATAGGTTTCTGTATTAGCTTTCCGAAAAACTAAACGGATCGTATTTTCGTTTCCGAAAACTCCCGAAATCGCAAAAATACTGAAACACATTTATTTTTCGGACATGTAATACTCAAATAGTTTTACAGTAATCTACAGAACGAATTTTGTCTATTAAAATTTGTTTTTTGGAAACCTTACCTCGATATGCTTCTTTTAAAAAAAAACTGAAGGCGAAATGGAGTTCGGAGCTAGGAGATATCGTCGTTCCAAGTTGCTCTCGCTACTAAAAAGCGGGGCTGAATTCTAATGACGAATTTTAGAGTTTCTATTGGACTAAAAATAATTTCGAATTATGGATGATAGAAGGGGGATGTATTGGGTTTATATAGGTATTTATTTCAGATTTATCTTCTAAATTAGATAGGATTTGATTTAAATAAATTAGAGTTTGCTTTATTAGGATAGGATATAGATAAAGATATTTTTCAAGTAGAAGTAGGATTAGTATTAATTTAAAATATAGTTTATATTTATCTAAATTATCTATAACATTATTTAAAATTACTATAGATAATAAATATAGTTAATATTTATTTAAACAAACCTTCATCTAATCTTATTTATACAAGCTGAAATATCTAATACTAATTTGACATTTATTCTATATTATGTAAATAGTGTACAATATAGGTAACATGTAAAAAGTAATAAAAGTTATGAAATAAATCCTAAAATTTTGAGGAAAAGAAATTGTATAATATAGTTTAGATCCTTAATGTACTAGAAAAATAGCTTTATATATTTTTATACTAAATTCACCAATGAGCATTATACTAAATATATGTAAAATAATACAAATTATATAATAAGTCAATAAATAGTTATTTAAAAAATTCAAAAATTCTACAAATAATAATTTTAAAAAAATTAAGGGGTTTACAAAAGTCTTATCTAGATAAGGATTAAGAAGAGTTTTAATTCCCCTTAGATTTTTCACTATTTAATTCAAATTGATTTAAAAGTAACTCAATCAAATATAATCCAATGTAGATAGAGACTAGGATTTATTTAAACACAAATAGATAATTCTATTATTAAATTTAAACCAATACATTCATATCTAAATCCAAATCCTATTTAAATATAGATAAATTATACATTTAAATTAAAATATTTAATTTAAATCAATAAATCAAATCACAATTTAATTTATCACAAATATATCCAAAATATCTTTTTATAAAATTTATATAATAATCAATTTCAAAAATTCCAATATATATTTTAAATATTAGTAGGAAATATCTTCAAAATACCCTTTAAATAATTTAGGTAAAAATAATTTCGAAAATAAACATAAATATTTACATATTTAAAATACCTTCTTGCTAAATAAATTATTATAAATAATAAAAATAAATTTTGAAAATATACATGAAATAATTTTCATGTGCTTTACACGAGTAGAATATTCACATAATCTAGTTTTTCTAAATTACCACTTATTAAAATAAGATAGCCTTTAATAAATAACTAAAATAATAAGTTTTGGCAACCCTGTTCAAAAAAAAAAGTTTTGGCAACCTCGATAGATACTTTTCACAACTTTTAATAAAAATAATTATTATATATATAATTTTGAAACCATTACCGATAATAAAATCAAAAACTATTTTTCTAAAAATATGTACCTCGCACATATTCGCACTCAACGAGTAAATACGAAAAAACGTAAATTTCCGCGCGACGTACAATACGACTATGCGACGTATAAAAATAAAAAAAGCAGTACTAAAATATAGTAGAAATTTAGGGATTTTACAAAGTCATTTCGAGCTTGACATAAGTCATAATGTGCAAATTTGAGGGAAAATTGGCAGGGTTACCACCTTATCAACTGGGTAGTTTGTAGAAGAAAAAACTTCTTAATGTGCAAATCGTTCCTAATTACAACTGATAATGTTAAATGTTATACATAAATGTACATGTTCTGTATTTTACCTACCTGTTCATGTGTACCCATGGACTGAACTCTAATGAAATGGACTGCAACATGGTTATGTGGGCTGAACACATACCTAGTGTGGACTGAAACATGATATGCAGTGTGTTATAGATAGGTAATGCAATAGGCACATGTGGGCTGAACACATACCTTGGGTGGACAGAAACATGATATGCTCTATGGTATGCAGGACAGATTCATGTAAGTAGATTGATACCCAATTGTGATAGGGACTGTCCTCATAGACAGTACAGGACCCGGGCTAAACCAAGACCCACTTCTAACCTGAGCCATTCCTCTTTCTTCGACTGATACTAACATCAATGGAAATTGTTACAACCATAGGAGTAGACTGCACAGTAGTAATGAACATGTGATGGATGCTATTTAAGGGACTGAATAATTACTTAACACCTGAACCTTACACTTGTAATAATACCTTAGCTAGGGACATGAGTAGGGCTGCAAACGAGCCAAGCCGAGCCAAGCTTTTGTAAGCTTGAGCTTGGCTTGACTAGAATTAATCGAGTTCGAGCTCGAGCTCAAGCTTGATAAATTTTTTTATTTTAGAGCTTGAGCTTGTTTATATTAAGCTTGAGCTTGGCTTGGTTTGAGCTCGAGCTTGGCTTGATAAGCAAGCTTGATTCAAGCTTGATAAACAAGCTCGATAAGCTCATATCAAGCTCATTAAGCTTGATTTCAAGCTTGTTCACCTTTATTTCAAGCTTAATGAGCTCGATTTCAACCTAGTTACGCTTGAATTCAAGTACCTGTAATTTAACAATTTATTTATAAAAATTTAATTAAAAAAGTTCCTTCATATCAATTATTAAGGACATATAAATATATAAAGCACACAACCATATCATTATACAAACATACATAAAATTAGAATTCAACAAACAAACGAGCTTCTAAACAAGCTCCTAAACGAGCTTCAAAATGACCCAGCTCGCAAGCTCATAAACGAGTCAGCTTGCGAGCTCGAACGAGCCGAGTACTTCTAAGCTTGAATTTGGCTCATTTATTAAACGAGCTCGAAAACGAAGCTTGAGCTCGACTTGTTTACTAAACGAACCGAGCTTAAATGAGCTTTTATCGAGCCGAGCTTCGAGCAGCTCTCAAACGACTTGGCTTATTTGCAGCCCTAGACATGAGCTCTGGTATTCGAACCCCCAATTGATGCATAGGTCCATGGGGACCCAAGCTCGATGATTAGCTCTGACATAAGTCAAAGTATCAAAGTGTTAAAGTGTCAAAGGGTTAGGTCTGGTCATGTCTGGTCGTGTCTGTGTCGCATCAGAAAAAGGAAGATAGGGTTAGGGTTTACCGACACAGCTTGGGGTTGGGTCGGGGTCGTCGGGGCTGGAGCAGCGGTGGAGGAGACTGGTTGGGTGGTCGTCGGAGGGAGTGATTAGTCGGAGGAATGGGGTAGTCGGGCAGGGGGTCGCCGCGAGCGGGAGATTAGAAAATTTTGGGTGGAAAAATAAAAAATCGATCGGGCCAGAACTCTATATGAAACGTTTTAGCAACGTCATTTAAAGACGTCGCTAACTGTCGCTATTTATTAAAACCTGACGACGTCATAAAAGTGGGGTCGCTAAACGTCGCTGAATAAAAAAAATAGCAACGTTTCACGACTAGTATGCGAGATCAGTTGTCCAAAACATAAATGGTGTCGCTAACTGTCGCTCAAACGTCGCTGATAGTGACGTTCAGCGACGTATATATAAAACGTTGCTAAAAGCACAAAACTTAGCGACGTATTTATCTGGAGTCGCTAATTTCGTCGCCATTATGACTTATTTTGGTAGTAAAAATATAAAATAAAGATCTAATCGAGATCGACGCTTGAACTTGGTTCAATGTCCTTAAGACAATATTCGTCCCGCACTGATGCTTACGGTTTAATGCCGATTAGTCTCCCAGGATACAACGATTATTCTTCTTTGGTAGCAACACTTCACACTGCAGGAACTGGACAAAACAATGTTGGTAGTCTCTCTCTCTCTCTCTTAGACTTAATGTTTGATGGATGAATAAGTAATTGAATTATTCAAACACTTGTACTTTTATTGATGATAAAGAGACACAATGGAAATGGCACACATTTTTAATAGATTCATTAAATAGATTCATTGTGGTAGATTCGTTTAAGCAAGGACACACCTTTCCAATAGACACCTATTGAAAATTTACAAAAATTAATTAAAATATTTTTTTAATTAATTTTTTAAGTCAATTTTTACTCACTTTTCCAACATGGATAACTGCTTCTGTGAAGCTGATTGCTGCGACTCCGCGATACCGCACAATGATACGCATTTCGTGCAGTTATGCGGATGTTGCTTCTTTCGTACCTCTGTGCATTGCTTCTTCCATGCTGTTACTGCTAACCTACTGAGCAGTTGTAATGGACCCTGTAAGCCCACTCCCTAAATTTTTAATTTTTTTTATTTTATTTGTTTATGATTAATATTATGGTCAATGTGAGCCATGCCAAAGCTTGTAGGTGGGATATGACCATATTAAGGTCATATGACCTCTAGATAGCTTATATATGTATTATTTAGCCATTTTATATTTTTCTACAATTTTTGGATATTTTTAAGTATTTAATATTTAAGGTTTTATTATTTTTAAGGACTTTCAGGATTTACTGTAAGGTCATACGGGGGTATTTTTGGACCAAATATTTTTATTTGGGCTCTAAATGACTAAAAATATTTTCTAGAATATTTTAGATTTTTTCTAAATTTATTTAGAATTTTTGGAAATTTTTATATAATTAAAACCTATAGAAATTATATTTTATAGGTTTGGGAATTTACTGTGAGGCCACACGATGATATTTTTTGTTAAAATATTTTATTTATATTCTAGACACTTAGAAATATTTTCTAAAATTTTCTAGAATTTTTTTGGATTTTTCTGCAATTTATTTTGATTTATTTGGACTTAAAATAATTTTTAAATAAATTTTTGAATTAAATAAATAAATACCCAGAAATCCACCCGGAGGGGCCCACCTGTCGGCGCCAACTGCTACAGTGACCGCCTCTCTCTCTCCCTCCTATATATATATATATATATATATATATATATATATATATATATATATATATATATATATATATATATATTCGTCCACCCTAATTAAATTCCAGCAGCCTTTTGTGGGAGAAGTACTCATCTAGGATTTTCGACTTCCCGAAGCGATTTCTGCCAACTCCGACGTGCTTTTCGCGTGCCATTTTTTTTTTGGATTCATATCGAGGTAAGCTTTCTGATTATGTAATTTATTTTCGTAGATATTATTCCTAAATTTCTGAAAAATTCGTAGAGTGTCGGTTGTCCGAGACTTGACACGTTTCGGTGTTTACGAGATTTCGGGAGGACCGGAAATCAAAATCATGAACCGTTTGAAGTTTTGGAAAGCTAACATAGAGCTCTACGGCATGTATTTTTTCTGTAAATTAATTCATTAATCTAATATTTTAATTTTCTGTTGAACTCAGAATTGATCGGTTGATCCCCGTTTTGGTTACGATTAGCCATAACGGCGATATCTTTTGACCAAAGCGTGATTTTGTGGCACGGTTGATTCCAACGCACTCGGGGCACTGAAATCTACCAAGGTGCACTTTCAAAATCTAGAGTTCATAGTGTTTGACTAGATAGTCAATGGCACGTCTTGATTTGCGTGCCATAGTTTCCAAAATTGGAAAACACGACTTTTGATGGCCAAACTTGCATGTTTAGATTATATTCAGATTATTATTAGGTTAAATTAGGTTTTTAAGTAAATTATTCTAGAATTAATTATTATTAGATTAGTAACCCAACTAGCCACTATTCCATGAATTTAGAACTAGAACATTAGAATTGATTTATAGTTTTCGTGCACGGTTCATGGTGCGATATGTGTTATAGGTTGACAGCTCCTAGATCGGCATCCCCTCATCCTCGACTTGTGACTACGGCTTGTGCAAGGACCACATGCAAGTATACCTTGCCTTCCTCTATAGTTTATTTACATGCATATTTTTATTATTATATAGTTTTACTAGTTGTTTATTAACATGTGTATTGTACATCGTGCATGCTAATATATATATAGTCCTTGTTTATAGTTAGCTTCATAGTTCTTATTGGATTGATTCTTTCGTGAATCTGATTGGGTCGTGTTGTGTCATCACCTGTACTTGGACTGAGTCGCGTCGTGTCATAGGATGATTAAGTCATAATGGAACTGCTATACCTTGAATTCTTGAAGCTAACCTGCGAGTCCACATTAGGGGCGAGGGTTAGTAGCTATTTGTACTTTTATTTCGTGAAGCTAACCTGCGAGTCCACATTAGGGACGAGGGTTAGTAGTTATATGTATCTTGATTCTTGAAGCTAACCTGCGAGTCCACACTAGGGTGAGGGTTAATAGATATATGTCTGTACCTGCGAGTCCACACTAGGGGCGAGGGTTAGTAGTTATCTGTTCTGCACCTGCGAGTCCACATTAGGGGCGAGGGTGTTTTCTTGAAGCTAACCTGTGACTCCACATAGGGACGAGGGTTAGTAGTTGTTCAAACCTGCGAGTCCATACTAGGGGCGATGGTTTGAGTATTCTATTGATTATTCATTGACATCGTGACATCGTGTTATCTTATTCTCCTCCAGTAGTTCGTTTATGCGTAGTGGTTCTTCTAGTCGTGTATAGTCGTGTTTTCGTGTTGATTGGTCTTTTTTCGTTTATTTTCTGTATTTTCTTTATTGCATGATAAACTGCTAGATAGTCATGTTTTTATGTATCTTGCTATGTCCCCTGAGGACCTGATGATCTCTTCAGGTTTAGTGATTGCATGGAGTAGCTAGTAGTTCTGGATGGCGGAGGATTTACGATTCTTGTGGGTTTCGGATGCGATGGTACGCTTACGAAATTCAGGTATTCGTTATTACGTTTATTATCCGCTCGTGCTTTTATACCTTATCATGAGATATCCTGTTTCTTGATTCAGTTGTCAGACTCTTGTTATTTTCTTTAGAGTCTTATCGGACACATATATGCTAGTGGGCTGCAGACCACGACCCATAGTGTTCATTCATGTTTCATATTCTTATTGTGGATTGAGATATAGATTGTATTGCCATGATTTGGCAGTATACCATAGCCTTGATAGCGTTTACTTATTCGAGTCGGGCTGGAGTCCGTTTGATACGTAGCTGGCTTGCTCACGAGCTCGCATCCAGAAAGCAGATGCAGGTCGTGACACCCCCACATCCTTAATGGGATTCTGGATGGAAACACTCACGTTGGCGGTGGGTTGCTAAACACAATGGTAATAGGCCATTATGGTACGATCTTCCGTAAAAAAAGGAAGAGAACGTGGGTTATTCTCCTACTATTAGCAGATTATCCACTTCTTAGCCATGCGAAGCTTGTGATGTAGTTCCATGGAAGGTTGCACGAGGTGTTCACTCTACAAATAGTCCATGGCGTGGCTAAATTTGAGCCTTGTTTAATTCCCAAGAAATCTACTCCATGCATATGAAGAGACCTCCAAAACCATTCCTTGTGTGATAGTCATTCGATTCTGCAACAAAATATCGATCGTGGGCGACCCTGATCTCTCTCAGGCCATGTGGAATACGAGATACCCCTCAGAATCCACTTCAAAAAAAGTGTATTTATCGTCCAACTCGACAACAAGCTTTAGAAGTCTAGGAGTTCCAAATCGTTTGAGAATAACTCATTCATGTTGAGAAGAACCCATGTCTTGGATTCAAATCATCAACGAAACAAAGTGCTTGTGTCACGACCCGCACCCAATATTTGGGCATGAATCGTATACATGCCCAGCCTACACCGCAGAGTCGACGGTAGAACACTGTAACAATATGATGAACAACCACGCAATAAAACATCTCACAAGGGCAAGACAGTAATTCTAAAGTCCAACTCAGCAACTAAGAGTAAAATAAATATGATCTCACAATAAATAAAAATCTAAAATCAAAGTAATCTCTACTACATGTCTCAAATCAACTCATAAAATCCAATACGAGGTCTCAGCACTAACTAAAATGTCTAAGATAGAATAGCGGGATCAGATGCAGTATAATCCTCCTGATAAACGAGGTCCATCTCTAAGGCATCTCCCAAATACGGGCCATACTCCTCTGGACACACGATCTCATCGCCATCACCTAAAATTTTTTTGGTTACCCAGTCAGGATGGAACGAGTACAATTCGCTAAGTGCAGTTCCTAATATATGAAAATGACTATACAATAGGGGTTAGCCTTTAGACATATGATTTATAAAATAAATGGAAGAAACATAAATAAACGAAATATCAAAAAAAAAGAGAAATGCAAGAAAATACTCACCGACAGACTGACTGAAAATACCTTTGATATGTGATAGGTCTCGGGACAATTATGCGACACTGTCTACACTGTCTATATTACACTGTCTAAATTACACTGTCTACATTGTATGAATTTCACTGTCTACAATTAATAAAGCAATAGAAATCACTGTCTACGATAAATAAGTAAATAGAAATTACTGTCTACACTGTCTATGATAAATAAGCAATAGAAATCACTGTCTACACTGTCTAAGGTCAGATAACATATCTTTGGTACTTTACTTCCTGACACGACAAGGAACAAAATCATAAAACATAAATAATATATCTATCGACCAATCACTGGTGTATAGTAAAGATTAATAATAAAAACAAACAATAAACTGTACTCACCTGGCGTCCCGGGCTGCTGGCACTGGTCAGAGTCCAATTCGAGATCCAATAACCCTATTTAAAGAATCACAGAGTCAAGATATAAGCCAACATGGAAAGTTGGTGTTCTGTCTACAATTTGCTCTATTGGTTTTAATATTGTTTTTAGTCCCTTTATCCCTCCTGTTCATTATTTAGCCAGGAAGGTTGCCTAGTGTAGTTGGTTTAACCCTATTGGTGGACTTACTCTGCATGTGCCTATGGTTGAGGTAGTCTCAACTACCAAGTATGGGTTTAAGAGAATTTTTAGCATACTTTCAACCCATGAACATGTATGCCTAATTACCTTACTGATTTTTTAACACAGGGGATATGGCTCTTAGGTGCTTACTATAATATTCCTTTTGATGGTTCTCGACTTGTTGCTAGGGTTGAGCCAAAGTTGTTTCGAACAGGGCTATACTCTTGCAAATGAAAGCACAAGGCCAGCTTGTGTGATTACTGACCTGTACCAAAGACACTATAACCCTGAATATAGGGGTTAGTGAAGGGTTTGGGAATACCCATCATTAGCCATCCCATGGGTTAACTGTCTCTAACCACATCTACCAATTTACCCAAGCTTCCAGATTGGGACTGGTTCCAGCTATTGTATGTGTGTTGTTGCTGATTTCAGAGTATGAAATCAGTCTCGATTTGGGCTGATACTATTCAGTGTATCGTGCTTGATCTCCATTAACACAATTTCAGTTGGAAATCAAGACAGCTACTAGGTTAGCCTCTAAACACCTTATGCCCCATTGATGGCCCTGTTTCTTCACAGAGTAGTACTCCAGGACACTCCAGATTTTCTGTTACCTGATGGTTAGATCAACAAGTTACCTGGCTAAGTCTGAGTCTCTATTACTTATAGGTGTCAAAGGAATTTGGTCGAGTCTGGGTGTCCAATCAAATCCTGGTACATTGACCTGGTTGCTCATGGGTTGATGCTTACCCTTGAATATCCTGAACCTGGCGAGCATCTCTCCGAGTCTTTCAACAAGACTTAAGGTTCAGGATGAAGGGTTCCCATCTGAGC